>JAQFYC010000038.1:0-108462 GCA_034694165.1 Tomocerus mixtus | reverse complement strand
ATAAATAATTCGCCCATCGGGAAGATGTCTAGTCACATACTCATCCTGTACTGCCTCCATGAGTGATAACTCTGTAATTCCTTTGTTACGAAAAGGTCTCGCCACACAAACAAGCAAATGTTCATCATTAGAAGTTGTTGAGGAACAATCTATACCGAAACCAAAACCACAAATTAACTTAAAATTTAAAGCCCCAGTATTGTTAGAAACACAAGACATATCTTTTGAATTCATTTGGACTATAAAGCTTACCCTTCTTTCCTTTGCTTGTCGTTTTGGGAGCATCCTTCTTGTTTACTGGAGGTCTAAGTATTCCAATAAGATGGACAGTGACATGGCGAGCTGGATCTCCTCTTGCCATTGAACGTTCTGACAAACGACAATAAAAGGATCGCCGTTCTCCAGCAGCCAAACCAGACATTGCATCTTCCGGTTTTCCACCGAAAAAGGAAGGGGAACGAGGAACATAGTCAGCGGAAGCTGCCTCAGCAGTTGCATCTTCTGCTCCTGCAAATTAATGATTACATAGTATAAATGAAATGACCTTATTAATAACATTCGTATGATTTAACACTATGTTCGCTGGCTTTACCTTTACTCGTATCAAAACTGGACGGTTGAAGATGATGCCTTAGAAGCTCGTGATCTCCATTGTGACAGATTGTATACAGTGATTGCCCCATCAGATCCAACTGTGAATGACCCAGTAGTTTTTCAACACTATCAGATACAAATACAATTTTTCCAGATGATGTAACAATTAGCATAAATCCTTCAAGAGCTTCCAAAAGAGTTGTTGACAGAGTCGACTCCAATCCTTCGGGAGCTAATTTAACCACACTTGTAGTAGTTTCTTTCTTTTTCGTAGCTTGCTTTAAACCTAAAATTTGCCAAAATCATAAAAATTATCATCTTAAACTCTACTCCCATACAAATTAGTATACATTTTGATTCCACATGAAATACGTACTCAAATGAATCCGCAAAAAATTTGCAGATAGTCGTAATACGGATGTTTTGTCCATTCGCTTAGTGGCCATTGCAACAATTGGAACCAGGGAAGATAATTCCGAAATGTACATATTGAGTTTGTCCCTTCTCATCTTTTCTGCCAGATTCCTCATTAGTCGACTCGAACTGCAAATAAAATAATTGTTTTGTTTATTATTTCAAAAAATAACAATGGATAAGAAGCTTTGCTTATATTATTCAAAACATGTCATTTAAACTAGCCTTTATGGCGTGTTAACAATACCAACAAAGTATTTATGTTCTGCAGTTACATAATATTTGCCAAAGGAAACAAAGGAACAGCATGATGCTGCCGTTGTCACTTTGTCATCTCATTCATAATTTCATAAATACCTATTATACCAGATAGCAGATTGTAGTATGTATGCGCGAACGTAGTGTATAACAAGTGTATGGATTAAGCCTAAGCACATTTTTTATTTAACTGCGGAGTTAGATAATAATAATGTTAAGGCTGATTGAGGTTTTAAAACGGTTTCTCGTTCCACTCTCCCTAAATAAATAATTACGCGCACAGTTGACACAGAATGTGGAGGGAAAAGACATCAAAAGCAACATTATACTGACAATTTAACTTTTACAGGACAAAACGAGAGCAACTGAGCAGCCAAGTCACTTCAAAAGAATTTACTATGAAGGAACCCGAATAAGAAATTACAGAATTCTGTAAGATAACCATTATTATTGTAAAGCTTTACAATATACCCAGAATTCATATCAAAACTTTTCCTAATTCATACGTTTATCCTTCCATTATTTTATATTCATTTAAAGCTAAAAGCGTTCATTAAAGAATTACGTAGTTACGATGGGAATTGATTACCTTAGTATCACATGACACAATTTAATTGCTACTTCTTACTAACTTTACATTATATTACATGCTCATACATATAAAACAATACGTAGGCGAAGGGCGAAGATTGCATAGAGTAGGGATAGTTGGGAAAGGGGCTCAGTTAGGTTAAATCAAAGTCATTCCATTTCATAACAGTAGTATGCATAATCTCATAATCAAAATCTTAGAATACAGATGTAGTATGGAGTTTATTTTCCAAGTAACTTTATTATGCATAATTAATTCGCATGGAGATAAATAGAAGATTAGCTAGTAAGAAACTAAATGAAGACTTCAGGAGTATATAGTGTACTTTTGTTTGCAAATTTGCAAGTTTGCAACTCTTTACAATGAAAGCTTTCTTTGATTAGGAACTAATATTTCAAGGGTAAAAATCTTGACGTCGAGCCACACCAAGATCATAAGAACAATCAATTCAGAGTCGTAAACTTTGAAAATTCAAAGGAGCCGAGTTAGTAATTGCAAATGCTGTTAAAATACACTACAAATAGGCTCTTTTCCAATTCTAGTAGGTGTGTCGTATGGATCATAATAATATTATTTGCAATTTGTACTTTAGGTAGTGCAATAAGCCTGTTTGCTACAGAGTTGCAGTTCCCAAGTGCATTCTTAAAGCTGCACTCGACTCAATAATGAAACCAACTTCCACCTTTTACCTTGGTCTTGGTGACTTATGGACAGATGCTAACGTAATGCAAGTTGGCAAGAAATGGAAAAGTTACAGCACGTATTATATTATATTGCAAACGTGTAGTAACTAAATAGTAAGTAGAGGTAGAGTACACTAAGGATCATTCACTAGTTATTGCTTATTTCTGGGGAGTTGAGAGCTCGGGTTGGCCAAGGACTTACTTGGTATATATATATCCTATACTACTATATATCGTACTACAAAAATAAACAAAGCCTTTCACATAGGAGAAATTTCCGAAGAGAAATATTTGTATAAAAGATTTTACTATGTAGTAAAATAACTGCATAGTCAGGCCACATCTCTACGGGTTTGAGTGGATTGCCTGGATTGTGACGAAGGAAGCAGATGATTTCACTATTTCACCCACTGCTATAATAATGCCAGCTGATATAAAATCCAGTCTTCTTTCCCTGCACATTTGAACTTAAAGTCAGTGTACTAAACTAAAATATTATTAAACTGTCAAAATAGTAGCGAAACTAAAATCCCCAGCTGTCATATTACCTTACCAGCCCTACTCATCTTTTACTCACAAACCTACCTACACACATTATAAGTATGATGATCATTGTCGATTATACCTAGTCCAAAATAAAATATATTAACTATTTACATGGTAAAATTCTCTCATGAAATTCTAGTTGTTTTGTTGAAGTTGTTCATTTCATATCCATAATAAATAATATCAATACCCCAAATAAATAGCTAACAACACTAAAATACAGAATTTTAAACGAAACTTGTAGAACAATGGAACGAAGAATTTTATTGAAATTCTAACACATAGTTAAATCAGATTTATGAGCATGCGACACCAGCCATGGCAGAAAAACAATCCATTCTACGCTATTGAAATTCTCAAATAGAACAACAGCAATATTATTGATACAAATCCTTTATAAGGGAAATCTCCTATACGGAAAAAATAATTTGAAAGGTTAAGGCCACCGTTTCGGTTTGCATAAGATTTTCTGCTGACGCTTAACACTAATTATTCTTTCACTCATGAATGAATGTATGTGCACTTTAAAACATGAAGAAATGCAAAGAGAGGTTCAGGATTTCATTTAATACACATTGAACTACTACTGACTATGACTAAACCAATTAAGCAAATTAGCACATTAGTTAGTACATATAGGTACATGCATATCCATATTTGCACAATCCCAATGTCTATTAGTATACCTGTTACAGTACATAACATACAAGAGACTATAAGGGATTTCCTCATACAGATATAAGGTGCCAGATTTTGCGGTCCCACATATTCTCTTATATGTATTTTGCACCATAGAAAATTTAAGCTTGATTGTTATTTTATTATTCCCAACTATACAAGCGAAATAAAACATCAATTAGATGATTACTCGAATAATTGACACTAAATACTTGTTGTAAATTGCAAACTTACGTCATATTTATTTTAGTGCATAACCTTTGGACCAATAAATACTTATTTTGTGCAAACTAGGAAATGGTTTGCTGGTTCTGCCACGCACGATGCACATATGACGTGTGCATGTGACATGATATGAAACAGACTCCCAATTATCTTTCGGATGCTGATATTGAATGCTCTCAAACTCCAATTATTTTTCTATCTTTAGCTTAAATATTGCACCAATATAATATTTACGTAGCATATGTACATATAATTTAGTTTACTACGACATGGTTAAATAAACATGTAACTAAAATTACACAAAATGAAGGTAGAAACAGTTACGAAAATAATTGCTATTATGCCGGGTAGAGTGTGGCAAACAAAAAATGTTACGCAATGTGATGGACGATATATATTAGCGATTACGATATATATTTACATTTGGTTGTTATCTTGTTTTGTTAGGATATTATATAAATAACGGGTCATACTCAGTACTCAGTTAGAAGATAAATTCAAGTAGCATGACGCAGTATAATATGTATGTGGCATTATTTACATCCTATACATGCAGTATAAATAATATAAGTGTAATGCAATCTGATTATATAATATTATAGAAAAACAAGATAGAATGACGAATGACCATTAATTACTCGATCCTAGTTCGCGTCAGTTTACATTTATATATAGCGATAATATTAGTTGTGTAATAAATGAAACAAAAATGAAATTTAATTCTAAATAATATATAATGTCATTTGATAGTGAAAGATCCCCTACGTCGAGATAGCAATAATACTAGCCACAAAGCATTAGTAAGGCCTTTGCATCCCCATAAAGAAGCACACAAGGTCAGGTGGATTATTTATTATCAAAAAATCGTGGAAGATAAGTGCCATGGTTTGACATTTGTTTTTATGTATGTTAAGTGGTTCAATTCAGCGCATTTATAGCATTGCCGTAATCTTCGGAACTGTACAATGATTTCTATTTCTGCACATGTTAGAAATCAGAGGACTAATATGTGCTATAAAATCGAAACTACTGTAGGTATATTGATACCCCACAGATGCTTCAGACTTTAGTTCAGTCAGACGCACCCCTAAAAAGACATACCTATTTGAAAGTCAACCTTCAGGGAAACTACAAATCAAGGCAAATCAACTCAGATATAGTGTGACCTAGATTCCCGGAAAATATATCACATATTCCGTCTAGTTGAGTTGAAGTTGAAGTAGAGCCCAACCAGAACCTGTAGAACATTCTACATGCAATACGCATGAACTTAAACATGCACATCATTCCCATATTTATACGCAAACGTCCGTGCTACAAAAATTATATTGTTCGATACGAAGTAGTTAATAACTTATACAGCTCAATAACTAATATTTAGAAATAAGTATTAGCATGCCCTTCCGTACAAAAGAAGATAAAAACAAACTTTCACTTATCAGTTACTAATATTTACGCAAGTTAAAAGCGTTTATTGCACAGTATTAAAAAACTAAAGCAAATCTTATTTCATAAATAATTATCGCATTAATTGTAACAGTGCTTTTAAACCAATTTTATTTTTAGCGTAATATAATCAAAAGAGTAAAACTTAAAATTCTGAGATAAAATTCTTTTTAGCTATTTAAGTTAAGCTATGAATTGTAAGTAAATATATTCATCTGTAGGGCTCACAGCACGGAACATGCCACATGGCCACATTACATAACCGAATCTTGACAAGGACAAGGAGCTTTTGGTTTATTATGTGTCCCTAATTTTTATTATTTTTATAATAAAATGCCTCGCTAATAAAATAAAAAATGTAAACAAGTACCTATTAATTAAATGCATACTCTCGGATTACATGGTTTTTCATTCCCTTATCTAATGTTATTGAAATTTGTGGTATGTGGTATTTTATAAAACATTTTAGTACTACACTACAGGACAAAAGGACAATGGTTGTTTAGATGTAAATTAAAATTACACATTAAACGATGACGCTGGCAAACAAAACAATTTGCCATTTGTCTTATATTAAATTATTAACAATACAAATAATATATTGAATTGAATACTGATATTACACTGCACTGTATTCTCCCTAGTCCCTAGAATACCTCATGTCTCAAAATATGTACATACGTAATATGATATATATTTATATCTTTTTATTGCTTAGAAATTCCTAACTACGACGTCAAGAGCGACGATAAATATATATCTCGTGTACAATGAGACAAATTATCGAAAAGAATGGAGTGAATAAACAAATTACTTTCAAAACCAAGAGCGACACTGACTGCGAAGAAACGAAATCTATTCTGATTCTGAATTTATATAATTTTGTCCGACTTTTTGATGTACGCACTTCAATTACCGGATTGTATGCCAAAAGATAAAGCTTATTTCCTAGAACCCAATCTTTAAAAAATATGTTGTTTTCGACTGAATAAGGAACATGCTGATTGCTGAGAAGTTCCAATTAGAATCCAGAATCAGACGCAGATATTAATTTGGAGATTATTTTGCAAAAGAGTGGCATGACATAATATAACAGCTAAAAAAGATTTCAGTATATTGCGATCCAAAATCCTGTTGATTTTGGGCCGAAAACAAAAAAAATCAGTCCGTAACAATTCAAGAAAATTGATAGATTAAGTACCCCTAACTTGGGATTTGTCTTTTGTACAATATCAATTGAAGGATATCTGACCTGCTATTAATTCTGCTGACAGAATATGAATTGCTATTATCATTACTTACGTATCTGCTATTAAAAGGCAATAAAATCTTTAGTGAATTACGTTATTACATTCATCGTTACCACCATACCATGGGGATATTAAGTTTTATCCTTTAGTTAATAGTAACCTCTGTTCTCTAAAGCAAATAGCAGCCGTTTAAACAGTTATTATCATTAGTTGGCATAGAAAATTAAATGGGAATTCTGAGCAACAAACCTAAATTTAATTCTCAATTATTTAACTCAATTTTAGGTAATAACTTGTTTTCGTCATTGTAGCACAAAAGCGAAATAATATCAAGTTTCCAATAAAATAGAATAAAGCCTTCCTAGCTGCCAGCTGCGCCAATTAAAATCTTACGTAGATGTAGATATTAGTTTCACTTACTTAGTAAATTGCTTCAGAGAGGTCAAATAACATAGAATGCCGAAGAAACAAACAAATTACACAAGTTGATTGCCTGTTTTTTTCTCTTTTCATACATACAAAAGAGTTGTGTGGGTTTTTCTATTATTTCTAGTTTCTATAATGATATAGTTTTCACAAACAAATGTAACATTTTAGGATAAAAAGAGGTTAAAGAAGCTACCTAGCAAGCCACTTATGCCTCATCCCATCCTTCTGGATATTTATATACCAGCTTTCAAATTCACTAATCGTGACAATTTTAGAGGACATTTACTCGAATCGTTTCAATCTTCTAAAAATAGATAATTTCTTTAAAAGCCCCATCATTTTGTTTTGATGATTCTCTTATGCATCAGTTCACAGTATTCTGAAAGGCTTTGGTGGACCCGTGGACCGGCTAACCAGGTCGTCTTTCATAGACGATAAAGGGGCACCACAACATATTTTTCGAGCTACTATACAAACATACGAAGTAATTGTGCATTACACATTCCATTATGTAGATGTAAAGCAATACTCGTCTCGAAAAAGTAAACTACTTGCTTAAAAGCTACTGCAGGTGAAAATACAATTGTTTTCGCCTATGTTGAAAATGGTGAGGCTACATAAACAGGGAAAAAAATTTAAATTAGAGTAATGTAGACAGTAGGCAATCGGTGGGGCGCCAACAACGCGACTCCCTGGATGCGATTTTCACATATTATTATAACCTGTGCAAAAGCAAGCTCTGTCTACCTAAAAATAATTGTCTTAAGACAGGCAATCTAAATTCTGCAAGAAGTTTACATAATATTAATATTGTTTACGACTGGATTCCGTCTGAAACAATATAACGCAATATTGTTCTTGCTTATAACTTCCCTGCTATGCAAAATATAAGTTTTCGAGTTTCACAATAGCTTATAAGTAAGTATGCAAGACATAATATTGTTAAGCTAAGATGACACCCACTCGGAAATATTGATGTGTGATTAGGGAATCACACATCAATACTCCCGAATAAAGAGGAATCAGGGATAGAAAGCAACCATATTGATATTTGCACATATATGGCTAATATAGTGTAAACGTGGGCCCCTAATCTAAAACCTAGTATAAAGTATAAGTTCACTAGTTCATCAGCAATACATAATATTTCTGAGACTGACATACGCAACCAGAGAACCAGCACAACAGTACTTTAATATTCTATGCGTGCCATTTACCACTATCTATATATCCTGTAGTGTACTGTACCGTAGGTCATAGTCGTATGGTATGAAGTTATGTTATGTTATGATATGATATTAGTCAAGTTAGCCATTCGTAAAGTAGGTAATAGGCAGGCATAAGGGCATAATGTTCCTTCCTACAATATCCGTTTGAAAATTTTATCATAGTTGCTCTACCTTAGCCCACAATCACAATACAATAATGTATTGGATTATTATTACGCTAAGTATTTCGGCTGCTATCAGTTATTGTGGCACCATATTTCTGGATTGGTTTGGCTTTGCTGTAGCTTATGATTGAGCACTGAGCTCTGATACATAATAAAACTTTACAGCGGAGCATCTATAAATTTTGTTTTCCTTTACTAAACATTATATTGCACACATCTTGTTTTCCTTCACGTATGTAAGTAGAAATGCTCTAGAACTGTCTATTAGTGACGACTGAGAGTTTCAGTATAAAATTCGATCGATTTTGCTAATATGTAGTGCTTTCCCTGCTTTCCTTGCAAGCAGTAGTCAGGCAAGGCTGTGCTCAGGTATTGTAGTGTAGTATAACTAAAAGTCTACTACGTAGTACCCCCGTGCATGATATCACCACTTCTACAACTTCTACTTTCCACTTCCACTTTCAACTTATATTTTACCCGTATCCACTACCACTACAATATGTTATGTAGTATACTCTAATTTCCATATATACAGAATTCAGGCATGGCATTCGACATTCGAAATTCTCAGTGAGCGCAAGTGTTATACTATAATACAGACAAGGACGAAGACGAACTATCGCGAAACAAGACAAATGTCAAGTCAACTACAGCACAGCCCTGTATGGCAAGGCTGTAGTCATACATACCGTACTGCTGTAGTGGGTAGGAATATTCTAATATTATTATTCGCAAACACAGAAACTATAAACCTGACTGACTGAATTGAACCTTTCGGTCTTTAACTACATAATACTATTATATGTGTAATAGTGCATAATTCCATGATTCCAGCGAAATGCTATGCATGTATCCCGATCCGATCCACACCGAGCCGACTGACAGCGACGCGACACTAATTGCATATATCAAGCTATTATGTAGAAGGTGCAGGTAGGTATGGTACCTTAAAACAGAAAGCTGTCAACTGGCAGTCATTTCATTAAGTAAATAATTCACAAACACACGAACTATTTGCGTGGAATTATTAATTATGTACATACATTCTGAATGTTTAAATGTTTGTCTATTGTTTGTTGCCCTCAATTTTTTTGCTTATAAAATACTGACCTAAGCTACATTGTTAGCGTTCGACTATGAATATTCTCAAAATAAATACAAACTGACTGTCTGACTGATATGAGTAGGTAACCTATTTTTCACAGATAAGGAATAATCCAAAATAAAACTGCCGAGTCTACAAAATGGACCCTATTTTAAGCCTCAAGCCTATTTTAAGATGGTGGCTACTTACAACTTATAACATAACTTAAGCTACGGAAATCCTATGTTCCTGATAAGCTGTCCCAGCGAGCTTTATTTTATCCATACAAATATTTGTACATTTTTAGACTGGACGCTGGGCTGGAGTGAACATTTACCCAACTTTAACTGACATGTCCTGTTGTTGTAAAGGTATAACTATACTTGTGCATGTAATAAGTTAAGTAAGTAGTATAATATTTAGTATTTAGCAACAACTTTCTTAGTTATATATAAAATATTACCATTATTACCACATACAAACATAGAATAAATATTGCCACAAATACCATAAGATACATAGTAAATGTACATATTTTCTGTAGTAGGTAGGTAGTATCTAAATAAAATACATAACGTAGAAACGTTAATCGATAGCTACTTAAAGTAATTATCAATCATTAAATACGTATCATCGCGTGTTAAACACAATTCTGTACAATAATGAAATAATTTTTAGGCACTTAGATTCTAATTTCAATGTAACTTTTGTAGAGTTGTTCTTATACAATTCAATACATTGACAGATAACAAAGAATAAGGAAATCTTCGTTACGGATTTCTGATTTGCATTTTATTTGATCACCATTAGAATATTCCAGAACCCTCTGTACATATCATATTATGACTTAATATTTATCGTATTGCAGTGCTAGCCCTAGAATCTCATTCATTTTCATTCCTCCTGTTGGTTTCATGCAATTTCCAACTCAACTTCACGGTTTTGTAACTTCAGTCCCATTCAAGGCAATTCTCATTCATTTATCCATGAACTTGTAAGAGAAGGGTAAGGTTATGTGCATTAGCAATCCATTCGTAAAAAATATTATTGTGAACTTAGCTATTTGCATAACATTTTTATATCACCGCTACCGAAAGTAGAAAGATAAAGAAGGTCAGCCTAGTCAATTTGAGTAATAATTAATGTGTCGTCGTGGCCTGGCATTCGGCAAAGTTCAGCCACTAATAAGTAGGAAGATATTAATAATATTAGAAAGATGTCCACTCTGAACTCTGCTTTATATAATATAATTGTGATTGCATATAATATACTCACAAGCATGAAGCATTGTACCATTATCACATGCAAAGACGAGCATTTAACATTAACATGCATTATATTTCAACAGAGCGAATGTAAATCCATGACATGACGCCATCAGCATCATCAAGAAAGCCAGGCTAGGCCAGTCAGACATTTACCCTCTACTCTACATCTGCCTTCTAATACTAAAATAATGTCTATAATAGGGCATAAAGGTGTCTTGACGCAAGTATATAAGTATAATGCCTTATCCGTCGCTTAAAGATTAGCTACCTCTATGCAAATGCATAAGTTCTGGTGTAGTCGTAGGTTAGGTATTCTACTTTATACTATAGAATATACAACTATCTTAGCATAGCATAGCAAGTATGTGATAAAAGTATGGTAATGGTGCACAGCAGTAGTTTACTTATACTTATACTTACTATACTTTTGGTGGCTGCTTATTGTTGGCTTTGGCTACGCTAGAATGAAGATAAGGGAAAACTAACCTAGGACAAGCACTATAAGCCAAGTTAGCAACAAGAACTTAAGAAGAGTAGGATTTTCGTTCGATGTCGATGTTGCGAGTTGCAATGCGAGGATGCCGGATGTCACGAATGAAATAATAGCATAGTAGAATAGAAGAACTCTTCGTTGTACATAGTAAGTAACATAAAAGTGGTAACGTAAGACGCCTTACCTACAAATAATATATATAATATACTATCCTATTTCACACATATAACAACTGGCCTGGCCTGAGAATGTTCTATTTATTACTTATTAGATAGCAACTATTTTTGCAAGACTTTGACTTTCCTTGCTATTAAGAAGAGTAGTAAACTTACTTATAATACAGCAATTTAAACTTAAACTACACGCAAGGTAGCGATGTGATGCGCTACTGCGTGCAACTAAATACGTAATAATATGTCCCTAGATATCTCAACGATGTTTCAGGTTAAAACTCAACGCTACGATGATTCTTCAGCAATCTCACTTATTTTGCAAATTTTTGTTTCTACTCAACCACAAAACATACAGACAGAAGAGTAATAAAATTAAGATATACAGGGTGCGAATTATTGTAAAATCGTTACAAAGAAAACCACAACTTCAGATACAAGAAAATGCCAAAATTGTTAGGTATATAATTGTAATATCATGGCCATGATTTAGGGAATATAATATGCGGAATATCTGTACAAAATTATTTGCAATTTCGTACAGGGATTAGAAAATAATTTAGCGAATATTATAGTTTCTCAGCATCGGTAGTAAAAAATTTGAAAAAAAAACGCATTAAATGGAAACAAAAGCAAATGGACGCGTTATGACAAGACGTGCTGTGTGAAGGTTTCCTAAGGCTACAAAAAAGTTTCCATTTTATCATATCAGCCTAATATTCCTTTAGAGTTATATAATATTGTACCGGAATCATGTACAATTATTTTACATCTTTAATCTATATTCAAAATATAGAAATTTAAATAGCCGAACTTGTACTTGAATCTTAATCCAATTAATTATACCTTTCTCCCTGTATACATGATAAATAATCTCAATTACACCTCATCGCCACCACACCACCAACCAGTTAGTATTTTTAAACTTTAGATTACCGGCAGTTCTTTTGCGACATAGTTTAGCTGAGCTGACATTGAGACAAGGCAATGCAAATGCAATGCTGAGTCAAGTGACAAGACTTAAATTAGTAAGAGCAGAAAGCTTGGCTCTTGTTCTCTAAAATATGCGAATCTCGCATGGCATGGCTAAATATTTTTCTTCTTTCCATAATAACCAGGCAGACTTTATTTCAATCACTGCACTAATATGGCGTTTGGAAGCGTAGGAATTTTTTCAAGGTTCCAAAAGTCCATATAAATATTACGTACTTACAATGGGAAAATAATACTAACATTCCTATTACATTGCTATTGCTGCTACTACTTTTAAGAACTCATGCTACCCTCTCTACGTGTTATTTATCCATTATATTAGTAGGTACTTAATGTAATAGCTCCACTTAATAGCACATATCTATACATTTTTACATAGTACAATAATACGCTCACATAGCATCACATCACACAACTTTAGCTAACTGCGCTATATAGCTAAATACACAATATGATCATACGATACAGCTACAACGCTAGAAAGAATCTAAAACTAACCACATACTCATACAACAAGAAGACGAACACAAAAACAACCTAACTACTATTACGATGACTATGACCATGTTGCATTGTAATGTACATACTCACAAAGAGTCTGAGCCTACAGTGCCAGTGCAAGTATGAGAAGTATATACTACAACTTACATGATATAATATACATTACCTAGTACTTGCCAAAATGTAATAAATATATAATTGTATACTAGACGTAATAAAATGATGGTGTGTGTTGTTGTTGTAGAGAAGGAATCGCAAAATCGCATTTCGCATTTACGTCCACACAATGCAGTGTATATAGTAGATGCTAGTAAACTAAGGTAGAAAGAAATGAAAGAAATGACGATTACCTGTGTACAATTTGTTTCTGCATTATATGTAATAATGTAGGCACTTTATTTCCTACTTCAATACGATATTGATGTGATGCATGCATAACTATATAGGTAATACACACACACACACAATACAATAATCAGAGATGCCTATGTTAACAAAGCAATAATAAGTACAATAGTTGTCTGCTAAGGCCATTGATAGACTTACACACTATAGGCATATACTTATTATTTGTATAATTCTTTAACTCTTTGAAAAACAAAAATAATGTAGGTGTACCTAACATAAGTAGTATTGGCTCTTTGTGGCAGGTAAAACTTGGTATAAATGTTAAACAAGTATTTGACACGGTCTTTTAGTCTTTTCTGTACTTGTGTTTTATAAACAGTATTGATTGCTCTAACTTACAGTTTTAGTAGAGCACAAATATAATTACATATTACATCCAAACTCTCATGGAACTATTGAAATGCACAAACGAAACTTGGAATTCTTAAGTATAGAAAATTATCACGACAAAGGAAATTTTACATGAATTAATTTTTTCTATTGAAACTTTTTGGTACACAGGAAAAAATGGCAAATGTTGTTAAAGGATTTTCACAATTAAATAATTGATTTTATCGCATAGGTATTTTTTCATATTTTTTCCACAAAGACACGAATGATTGCGGATTGCAAAATTATAAAGAGTGAAGATATACCTACTGAGGTGCTTGTTATGTACAAATAATATAAATAATGTTCTCGCTTAAAATATAATATTATGTATCATAAAAAAGCAACCTATTAAATAAAAAAAGTAGTACCTTATAGGGAGATGGTCGAATTCCCCATTGTAGGGATAATCTAAGTAAAACTGCCGTTCTAGCTCCATTGTAAAAGTGATCACTTTACAGACTGATCACAAGTCAACCTCACAATAAAGTTCTTATGTTGTTAAGTTACAATTTGCAATTGTAACCGTATAAATTGTTTACACACCAAACTCTATTTAAGACTTAGACTTTAGACTGTCTTTGGATGACAGTCTTCTCTTTCGCGAAATAAGTAAAAGCCCTTTTCGGGCTTTTGTGAAATTTGCAACAATTCCAAACTAGAGGTACTTATACAATACAACTATAACCGATGCTAGTTGCATTTTACTAGAAGAATACACAACCTCATTGAGTAGTCACCAATTGACAATGAAATGAGAATTTTCCTGTTGAGTGAGGCAAAACTCCTGCAGCACAGTACGAAGGTCAACTCGTAACTGCAAAACCAAGTCGAGGCGAGTTAGCAAAAACCCGATAGTTATCTGCCACGTTGACAGATTTCTGCAAACAACAATTTTGCAAAATTAAAGCTGGCAGCTATGTTGTGTATTATGTATGTTTTAGTTACTCACTCACTCAGCTAACTTCACGCAATGCATGTGCAACTGGAAGTGACTGAATGATGATGATAGCTAAACCAGCAATAGCAATACATACATAGATGATACGAAAACCTACGTAAGAAGAAGCCTTGTGCACATTTATTGTGCAGCAGAAGAAGTGTGCACGCGTAGTAAATGCACCACTATATACACATCCTATGTATAGCTGTAGAGCTCTAGTGCTGTCATATAGATACTAAAGCAGAAATACGGAATATACAGTGCAGTGTGCAGTATAGAGGATTTTGGATGGATGGGATGCACTATGGACTACTCATGTTATCATCTTCTGGTACCTTAACACAAGAAATGATAATTTTAAGTTCCATCATCAGCAGTTTCAGCAGCATCATCCATATAATCCTCTCCGTATTGGCATTTATTACGCAGTAATGCAGTAAGTGCACCGTACCTATACCAAGATTATAATAGGGGTAGGCACAGTAAGCAGGTAGTAAAAAAGTAATAAAAAGTAAGTAGCAGATAATGCCCATTGCCCATCCATGCAAAATTCCATGAAAATATATTCAATAATGTCGTGATTTTGATTAGGTATTCTGTGTACACTGTACAGTTAAGTAGTTCATGCAATTGGCCTAATCAGAGATTTGGATGTATATATCCTAATATATTTATGTATATTAGTTTTATGGAACCGAACAGAAATAAATACAGATACCTGACAAGTACTGTAAATGTATGAATACAAATACAAGTACATAAGCTACCTGACTATGTATACATTGCGTAATAATTTTACTTTTAGTTTAGGGAAATATTATGCATAAATAATAACAATACATGGAAATACAAATATAGGGACAATTTATTCACTACGTGATACGTTTTAAGCTAAATTTTAAATCGTGTCATAGAATTTTATGCAACACGGAAACTTAACTTAGATTTGCATTTATAATTACTTTATACTATAACTATATTAAACACACGATGCACGTGGCGTTCGAACATTCCATTCAGTAGTGGCTTTTTGGAGATTACTATAGCTTGTTTATTTGGCTATCGGGACATTTTATTTACATCCCGAATCAATCATGTATCAACCATATTTTATTTTTATTAACCAATAATATATAGTAATAAATGGTATAAAGGGTATGAACTTATTTAATAGTATCGAAAATGAGTAAAGGCTAAAATAATTTTTTCATTGCCTGACAGAAATCTTTACGATAAATGGACTATGCTATTACCTAACAGGGACTCACAATAATACTATTTATATTAACTTTCTGTAATAATGCAGCCACTTTTGAAGGTTTGCAAAACTGACGGACGATGTGGCACAATTATATTCAAATTACTTACAATTAATAAGGACCTCGCTTTACGTACAAGTTCAGACTTAATTCCTAGCAAAAGAAATAGAGGAGAGTGGAGGAAACATAATAGCTCAATATTATTCCCATTGTTGAAATCAAGATAGATATTACAATGCACATGGGACATTGTACAATGCATGAGAAACAATTAAAAGGCACAGGGATAGAAAATCTACGAGTTTTCAAGAATATATTAATGTGAATCGCTTACATTTGCTAATTTCTATTGCTGATTTTCCAGGATAAATATTTGCATATATTTGCAATACGCTTTTGTGAGATTTCTATATCCATTCAGCCATTCAAAAAAGAAAGAGAGTTATATTTGTTATTGACCTCGTCCGTATTCTAGTGTCCAGCTAAGCCACAGAAAAGATTTCCCACTCAAAATGCATATTGTCCCGAGGGAATAAATTAGTATTAATGACTGTTCTATGGATTCTGTACCCTGCTCTATAGTATACTAGATAGTATTAAGTTTTAAGTTAGCGATGATAGCTCTACAATATTTGCATGAAAATGGCACATCCCTTTCAATGCATGGACGAAAATAATTACAACTTTATCTAAGACACGATGTACTAACAATATCAGAATATTGTTGGGCATCCCCAACATCATATTTTATCCTTTCCATTTTCCCCTTCCCTAACTTTTCATTTATATATATATTATATATAGAACCATTTTTCCTGGGCAATTGCCTTTCGCCTAACTCCAGCAGTTACAATATGTGGACGACCCCTGACCCCTTGTAATATTTGTATACAATACAAAAATACCCATATTTATTACATAACATATTCCATCATATTGGCACGGCAAGGCGTAAGACTGTTGTTTGATATTCTGATTTCTCATAAAGCTTTTCACACGGCATACATTGTTGGATACATATTTGGATTGCATTATTTCCAGTCTTGGAATATTTATTGTTTTTACACAATTTCACAAGATGGTGTACGTATTAGTACTATTTATTTATTTATTAAATCTTCAACAGACCAACATAAGTACATAGATATTATATTCTCCGGTCCAACCCACATTAGTGGGGAATAACTAACCTAAGATAAGTATGTATAAATACATTATGTTTATACAGTGTTACATTACACTAGGCTAGATTCATAACTTGTAAGAGAACCTAAAACCTAACTGTACCCACGCTTTTTAATCAGAAGCGTGAATGTTATTTGCTACTTGAATTCATTTTGCAAAATCTATCATGATAACTGAATTACCTCACTGCACGGGTAAAGGGTAATTTAATGCAAAAAGTTAGCAGTACCTTGGCGGAAGAGATGAATGTCCTGCTTCCGAGTTTGAGCCCTGGGTCTCCGAGCTGGTACTTGAAGATGCGTTTGCAAATACTTTATCATCGACGTCGACTTCACTTTTGACACTGGCTGTAGCTGCGATGTCGTCAGCTTCGCTAGTACTAGCACTGAAGCTTCCATTAGGGATTTCGTCATCTTTGGAAGACCCAACACTCTCTTCTTCTTCTCTGCTTTCCATTCTGTAAACAGAAAAATAGTCATTTATCAATTTTATTATCAACGTGTAATTTAATCCGGAATCGGTCAAGCCTTCGACACAATTTTACGTTACATTATTATTAAATGTCACGTAAAAACGTTTGTTCATAGTTAAGGGCACTTTAAATTTGGCATAAATAACATTTCATCATTCTGTGTAAGAGGAAGGGACGTGAAATTAATATATATGACGTGGATGCATGCAGGGATATTAAATATATAACGGCCATGCATTGCTTCAGAAAAGTCATTACTTTTAAAATACAAATCGAAACATTCTAGCGAGTTAGTTTCAATAAATTATTAAAATTATTGTTATAAGAAGTTGAAGTTAACTTCAACCATCTTTTCAAAGCTGGTGTAATTCCACCAAGTATTCTGATAACAACAAATGACAAAAGCAACAGTAAAAATCACATATATTTTACATTATTTTATGTATATATAATTATTACTGATACTTAACATTAGTTATATATTTTATACTAAAAAACTGAAAAAGATGTACCTTTCCTGATTTGCTTCACGGCTACTGTCGCTAGCCTCCCGCAACATTCGACCGCCACTTTATTTGTAAGCGCTTTCCTTACTAATGATAAGGTAATTAGTTAGTTGGTTTCGTCGCTGACCGTAGAACGAAAAAAATATTACAAGTATAACTTAAACACGGACACCAAAACACGCAAATATATTTTAAAGCCGAGATATACTTTGGGTTTTAAACCAATAAGTTCATTTATGACTTATGGTCCTTCAATTATTACAATGCTCTGGACGCACAGTTATTTTTGAGTTTTTTGAGTTTCTTTGTTGAATGTGATGTACGAATAAGTTTATGAAACGCCAAGTATCTGTAGAATCTGTGCATAAAGTGTTATCTGCATAGGCTCAGTTTGGGCTTCAATATATTTTCGATTTTAAGTTTCAAGTATTTGCAGAGATGTGATGTATAACAATAACAATTAAATCTTGTGTTTACTTATGCTACCTACTGTACCTACGTATAATATTGTTGCAATAAATTAATAAGAATCCGTTATCAGAAAATGTTAATCGGATTTTTGCACTTTGAATGAACACAATAGTTGAGTTTCTTCTTACCGCTAGATTAATGTTTAGTCTTGCTGCACAAACTACGTTGATATATTATTGTTATTCTGTTTAAATTACTGTTCCTACCTATCCATATATTTATTTCTAAGCGTTTATGTTAACCAAGTTTACGGTACGATTAACTTGTTGACAACGGGAACGAATATTATGTCCAACGGAAGGTTATTTGGTATTCTTACGTATAGTTTTACAAATTGTATGTGTATAAAAGATACCAGTTGAGTTAAACTGTTAATATTGCGCTATATTCACTTGCGTGCGACGGGAATTAGGTGTAATAGGAATAAAATTCGTTTACCAGTGCTATATTTAACAATTAGATAAAGAAATAATCCACTGACTTTACAATATTTGAATTATTACTGGTCCATAAGATCAGTTACCAATATATCATTTCTACAACTAATCAGTCAGTTAAGTTACAAGTTACCGTTAAACTAACAATATAAGAATTCATCCTAAGTTATCGCCTAGCATTGAATCGTGACGCTGACCGGGCCGATACCGCTATTTATAATTTACGCTTTACACTAATAACAATATCAATTAAAAAGTTCAGTATTTATTTTAACGTTCGATTTAGAATTTGGTCAAATTTCAATATTATTATTATTATTATTAATTTTCTGCGCTAGTACGACAGATATTGATGTACTATTATTTAACCTAATTGCGATTGTATAGCCCTTTCTACTAAAACAATAAGTCTTTTCTAATCTACTGTGATGTTATTTTAACCTTTTTTAACGCTTTACGTTTATATATTATTTAGTTTACTTAAAATTGCGTGCTTGACAACTATAGTGATAAAAGGTACGGAATATTTAAAGGTGAACCGGAAGTCAGTTAAATTAGTCTCTATTGGTTTGGTTGACGTATTTGGTTATTCTAGAAATGGCACTGACTCCTCATCAGTTTAACTGTGATGTGATTATATTACAACTAGTTATTCAACACCTATATTTACATTAATTCAGTTCAGTTTGCACGTAGCAGCAATTAAATGTCTTTCGTCTTCCTTTCCAAACGGACAAGTGTGACAAGCGAAGGTTGGCTTTGTTACTTATTATAACAATGTTAATATAAGCGACACTTGACTTGACTGTACTGCACTTTTGGTAGACAGATATATTGCTTTTTGTCTTGTCCGATAACTTAATACTAAACGTGTTAAGCTATGTAATATCTAATGAACACATGGGATTTTATTGTTATTTGGCGTACTACTCCATAATAGCTGGAGTGTTTGTGTCTGTAACCTAGTTTACGGCGTTATTAATATTAGCTAACGTTCATTGGTAGTTTTTTTCTTCATTCACTTCCATTTTCGAATCAATAATGAGGCCAACTCGTCCAATCAAGTGGCCAGAGATTTGTCTAATCGTTCGCTAGATATTCAGTTCAGCTCAAGTTCACTAACAAGGAGCATCTTGACAATCATTGTTTATCAAATCACTGGCGTGGCACCGGAAAAGTAGTTGGCAAATTCAGATGAAAGAGTTCCTTAACAATTTTGCGGATTTCACCTGGGAGGAGCAACTACATTATGATTGCCCCTTTGCCCGTCCATTTCTTTACTGGAGTTTCTGATTAATACAGCGAAAGTAAGACGTCTTCGTAATTACGGAATGGCATGTGTTGTGACGACCGAGGCCAATTGTACTGTTGTGCCAGGCAACTGTAAGGACAGGAAGTTTGCCAAACATAAGTTGTTATTCGGGAAGCATTAGCAATTTTGTTAGTCCTTCGCCTGCTGCTCATTTGTTCAGTCGATTTCCAGCCTGCAAAAATTATTCACAATTAAAAATTTGATTTATGTAAATCTGCCGTTAGAATTATTAAAATTTCCATTCTTAATTCTAATACTTAATTAGTATATTATGCATCTCTACCATCTTAAACCATACCATATGTCCCCAAATTAATGGAATATGGAATAACAACAGGGAATTAATTTGCAAATAAAATATGTTCTATAAAATATACACAGGAAATATATTATACGTTAAGCTTAACAGCAATAAATAGTAATTAATAAAGGTTATACAACAGAATATATAATCAGTATCAAGTAACGTACCAATTCGTTCTTTTCTCAACTGTGTTACGTATGGGCCCTATACTACAACATTGTTAACTATAAAATTAAATAGTATTAACTACAACAATAACGGACCAATTAATTGTGGTTGTGAGCGCTAAAGTTTAGTGTTTTTGCCCCACTTTCAAATGAATGCAGAATTTAAAGCAAAAATTGAGGTGTTAATTAGGTAGTAAGTTCATAGTCTCCGTCGGCAAAAATTACACTAAAGAATAAACTGCAAGAAGTCCTAACCCAAAATATTACATCAAGCTGTATCCTCCTGCCTTCCTTAGCATTTAACACATTTCAAAATTAATTTTAATTTTGTTGAAGGCAAAACTGTATCCATTCCATAACATGACGTAAAAATCAGCAAAGAGAAAATAGTAGGGACAAATTAACTTTTATAATTCTTAATTTTTTGGCATTCTATCTATATTATTATCATCCAAAATAAGTAAAATATATTACATATTAACACAGGAGTCCTGTGACAGGACTAATTCGGCTTATTTAGTAGATTTTAGAACGCATATAAGTGACACACTGACATAATGTACGTCGGTACTTCGGTGAAACTAAACGTCGACGTTTATTTCTTCAGTGCGTAAAGTGCGTAATACAAAAGCAAATGGCAAATACCTACCATCAACATCAACAATACTTCACTCATTTAAACATAACATTGCAAATATAATTAATACAATTAAAATAATTCTAGCTCAATGTTCAAAATTGTATCCTGCTGCTGCATTTCCGTATTTGACATTAGCCCCCTCTCTCACTAGTTAATATTTCGGGACAATGCCACAACCAGTGCTCTACATTGTCATATCTCTGGTCACAGGTAAATCGCAATATCTTAAAATCTTAGAAACCTTAATCAGTCTAAATTGCTACCTAGAAATAAATGCAATAGCTGACAACTTGTTTAACTAACTTAACAACTGTTAACTATTAATTTGAATAGTAAATTTGCAACACTTGACATAGCAAATCAAAAAAAAGTATTAATGATTAATAATTAATTTAAAATAAATGAAATCCAAGCTGGTTTGGTTCATTTATGCCAGGCAGTCTTTGAAAAGAAGGCTGGTGTATTCTCTAATTATTTATCAATGGGCAGGGGTGGGTAAGTGAACTATTAACTGGAACATCTACTGCAATGTATAAAATAAAGAAAAATAAATAAATGGCAAGACGGAGTTTTGTATTTTCCATCAAAATCGAATAGGTAATAGATAAATGGAGGTATTAAAATATTTAAAGTTGTCACTTTGCACATACAAGTTGGCTTTCAATCCAAAATTAATACAATAACAAATAGGTGTACCTATTTGTTTACATTATGTGGTATACAGAGATTTGTATTAATCAGTGGCTTGACTTACTGTCTTTTCTGTTGTCTTTCCGAGTTGACAATATTGATATTTTTCACAGTCTCACATACAACACTCTTAGCTTCACTTTGGTCTTATTGCTTGTTGTCACTTTAACAAAGTTATTTTTAATTTTATCAATTATGTAGGAGTTGTTGAAGTTAGATAGAGATGAATTATAAGAAATTAATAATGGGCAACAAGGTGATGCTTGATGACACTGTTTCAGTCGTCTAGTTATTACTAATAATAAAGCTCTTAATGAGGACTATAATTGTTGAAATTCAGTCAGATTCCATAGGTCAGGTCCGGTCAAAAAAGAAGGGCTAAACGGTAATAGCAAGAATCAACAAGGAGACGATTGATGATTGACGATTATCCAAAGTCCAAAGCAACTTCTCACAACCATCTTGCTTTCCTTGGCCTACAACATGCGCGGCAGTGTAACATTTGTCACAAACCTTTATCTCTTAATTATTCACTAATTGGAGAATAATTAATTATTTCTACTATTCTGAAATATCACTTACAAATACAGGTGCCCAATTGCTCAATTTTATAATTTTCAGTGGTGAATTAGCTCTTAAAATTGAGATTTAATGCATCATATGCGTACGAGTGCGTAGTGTAACACTGCAAAAAGTGCGTCAGCAAGCGTAAATCTCGGACTCCTTGCGGGGGAGCACAGAGAACTCTTACTACAGAGCAGTATAGCAAAAGTGGAAACTTTGCTTGGCCCCTTTTGCTCTTGCTATATGTACTTATGTTATGTTATTTTTTGTGTTCTCCCTGCGTATTCGTAGTAATTCCTATGTTCTCTTTCCTATACGCAGTAACGCAATCCTTTTACTATTACTATTTACAAGAAGATCCATGAATCTACTACATGGACTATTATTAGATCAAGATCCATCCTCTATTTTTCTAGCAAGTAAACTATAACTATATTATGTAGTGCATAGTCAGTCAGTAGTATAGTGATCTAGGATAACAATAACAATACTGCTGGATGCGGGATTTGTACATGGTATAGCTATAGAGATGATAGAAATAGGTATAATACCGCATAATATACTTTAATAGTACAATCAAGTTTCTACTGTACTATATGCACTAGTTTACTTTTAATAGAGAAGGAAGAGCGAACATTGAACGTACCTATACACAGAGGGAAGTAAATATTTTGACTTTGTATCCTGCGTACGCGTAACAGTGCGTAGGTTGACTTTTAAAGCTTAAAAATGTAGTTACATTTACATTTACATGGTTGAAAACTGGGAAGTGCGAACTGAGAATAATATAATTTAAATCAATGTTAAGTATTTATGCATAAAAAATAAACCGCGGCAACGGCTGTGCTCATGTATCACCTTTACTATGTGTACTATAATATGTGTAATACGCATATTAGATTCCAGACACACATAAACACATTGACAAACCCATTCCCTGCCGTTACAATTTCCAAAATCGAAAACCCAAACTCTAAAGCCCAAAATCTGAAGCCCAAAATCTAAATCCCTAAACTAAAACCCAAAATCTAAAGCACCAAAACTGAAACTCCAAATCCCTCCCCCAAAGCAAAGCGCATGGCCGTCGCTAGTGACGTTCCCACTACTACATGAAAGTGGGGTGCCCACCTCTGCACTAAAGCGAGGTGCCCACCACTGCACTACCCGCAAGGATTGTCCTTTTGCGACACGAAAGACCAACGTGCACGTTTATGTGTACATAATGTTGCAATGGGAGTAACTATAATGATGTCAACATGGGACGAGTAGAGAGAAGTCATTGACCCGTGAACCGACTTGGCCCAATAACACACACCAGCTTATTTTTGACCTCCTCTTTCGAATTCTGCAAACAGAATTGAAAAAAGTTGACGTGGTCGATAGTTATAGCGTGGAATAACTCATACGCTTACATAATGAGTGACAGACCTACCTCAATGGCCTTCCAATAATGCATCGGCGAGCTATACATAACTAAAGGAAAATAGAGTAAGAATGCATAGCTTGTGTAATGTAAATATTGTGCGGTTACACATTACACAAAGAACATGAAGGCATATCACTATTTATTAACTTACCTACTTGCTGTAAATCCATGTAAATTAACGTTTAGTGGAATTGTGTGGAATTTAGTACTAAATGTCTCTAATATGCCATTTAAACTATTTTCATCAACAAAACCCGTCCACTCCCACTGCGCATTTCCGTCTACTGCCGATACAGTTGGACACCCATTGCCATGGTTTATTATTATTACTTACTATAAATCGGCTAATCTTACACATGTAATATCAAATACATATTATAGAGGCAAATTATGTTATTATTCTCGATAAAATAGAATATTTATTATTTCATTACTGCACCGTTAGCAGAAAATAATTTGCTTGTCATTCTGGTATATAAAATTCATTTTTATGAAGTTGACAGAAATTGTGGAACTAGGATCAACATAGCCAAAGCAGAATAATGCAGCTTTCCTGAGACAATTATTTTTGTGCAGGAATGTTTATTAATAATAATGTCTATGACAAGGATAGCATACCATACCATTATAATATCAGTGCGTTTTTGCATATCAGATTACCAGTTAACACATTTTTCACAAAAGGTTATCAAATTACAATACAGCGTAGGTACTATTTGTATGATTTACAATATAATTAGAGTCCGCATTTTATTTTTGTTACAGCATCTAATCTAACGAATAAGATGCTGCAATTGTAACTTCACTATACTGATGTATAATAGTCTAACAAAATTTCAGCCGGACAACAGAGCATTTTTGGTAGTGATTCGAGTGATTCCTTTAAATCGGGTAATAAATATGGATACCAATATCGACGATCATGTTTTTTAATAAAAGTGAGTCAAAGCTAAAATGCAGATTCCAATCAGATCGTACCAGAGTACCAGACCAGAAAAGAGATTATCCAATTAACCAAAGTCAAACTAATCCCAGCATAGAAGTTCATCTTCGCACTACAACTGGTGAAAAATCGTATCCCAAAAAAGGCGGCAGCGCGAATATATCAAAATTGTTCTCCATAACCAAATTGTATTACATAATATTTTTACATAGTGTCAAGAGGGGAATTAAAATTCTACAGGTACCTGGATTGGATAGTATATAGTATAATATACATACTTTAAGTGATTAATGATGCATATTACACTGCCCCATTCATCGTAATAGAGAGTATTGTTTCATCTCTTATCAATATTAATTTATAGAAGCAACAGGAAGATAATGTTTGGCTTGTCTTCGGCTTCGGCTACTACTGCATCAATGCAGCTAATCAAAAGTAGATGGAATATAGTTTCGGTACAGTTCATTAATTATGCTACTAATATTAATACGTATGTTCGCTTAATCCACTTTACATTATTTAAAGTTAATTATCTTGAATTTGGGAAGTCTTTATTGTCTAAATTTAGTCTATTTTTTCGTCTATGATTTTTAGCAAAACATTTTTTATTGTCTGTCTGTTACTTACCACTATTATCAGTAGTAAGAGTTAGATTAACCCACATTGTAACTGTTTCCTTTTGTCATTGCAGATATATGTGAACAGACTTTATTCTTCAAATGTTTCGATGGACAACAGGGCAGCAGCAATACTAAATGGGCTCAGAGAAGGGAAAAGAAATCATTTGGCTTCGGCCATAACTCTAGTTGAGACAGATCATAAATATAAAAGGAAAATGGCAAATCATATAATGGAACACATACTTGATTCTAATAAAAACATAA
The DNA here is from genome assembly GCA_034694165.1 of Tomocerus mixtus. Taxonomy (NCBI): domain Eukaryota; kingdom Metazoa; phylum Arthropoda; class Collembola; order Entomobryomorpha; family Tomoceridae; genus Tomocerus; species Tomocerus mixtus. Next base: position 82,465 of record JAQFYC010000038.1, on the reverse strand, counting down.
ATAATAGCTTCAGAATTGGTAATCACTAATTACCTTAATGCATAAGCAATGGAATATAATAATATTTATTTTTTTATTTAGTACACTTTACGGCTAGGTAGAATACAATAAAAGTTTTTATTTATTTTGAAGGACTATCTGGGCCACCGGGAGCAGGAAAATCCACGTTCATTGAAGTTCTAGGCAAAATTTTAACGGGAAAGGGGCATAAGGTTGCCGTGCTTGCCGTAGATCCTTCTTCTTCTAATACAGGGGGATCTTTATTAGGAGACAAAACTAGAATGCCTGAATTGACGAGAGATCCTAATGCGTACATACGACCTTCGCCAGCTAAGGGTCATCTTGGAGGAGTTACTAGATCAACAAATGAAGCAATATTGTTGTGTGAATATTGCGGATATGATTACATTATTGTAGAAACTGTGGGTATGCACCTGTATCAAGTTATTGCAAAATAACATACACATGGTTATGCGTAAGGACTAAGGATATTGGCCTTTGAGTTTAAAGAACGATAATCAAGTAACAAAAAATGATCATACAGTATCATGAATTACATGAGCATCAAAAATGATTTTTTACGACATTACGAATGAAACAGCCTCCCTATTAGTACCGTATGAAGCTCCCAAATTATATATCTATAGGTATTTTAATTTTTTCACGAAGTTCGATAGCTCAAGCGGAGTTTTCTAGATAATTGATAAACCTAATAAAATTCAGTTGACGAAAAAATACGATATTTGGACTGTATTGGTAGTTGTATCCTTTTAAGGTCAAAATTACTGACGCCTTTGAGTTATACATACTGTGATAGGTACCAAAAGAGAAATGTCCTTACGCACAACTCTGTACATTTAAATTATGAAATACATTTACACAAAACGCGTTCTCCTGAGTAGGTGTGGGACAATCGGAATATGCTGTAGCCAATATGGTGGATATCTTTGTACTTCTTGTGCCTCCTGGAGGAGGTGACGAGCTTCAGGCTATAAAGCGAGGTATAATGGAGAAAGCGGATCTTCTGGTCGTTACCAAGGCGGATGGAGACCTGGAATCAGCGTCTCACAGAACCCAGTATGAATACACAGCTGCATTAAAATTCGTTCGTTCTTCCACTCCGAATTGGAAAGCAAAGGTATTATGTTTTCTAATTCATTAAAAAAGTATTTAAATTTTTTATTATAGACCTGATTTTACTAAATGCAGCTTTTAAAATGTACATATACTATAGTATTTATTTAAGAAATGGATATCTCATCTGGTACATACTTAATTCCAGAATCTTATATGTTGGCTGCATTATACAGCATAATATAGGGGTTCCTAAATGTATACGCTTTCTCCTACTTTCCCCATGTAAAATGCCATTATTGCATGTGCAATTTTTCTCCTACTTTCCCCATGTAAAGTAATCTTCCTCCTACTTTACCCAAACAAAATGGCATTGTTGCATGTCGTGTAATCTTTATTCTATTTTGAAATGACATAATATATAGCTTCACACCCCTAAAGTGCATAACTTTTAAAAAATATTGTAATAAAGTATAGTTATTTTAGCTCTTCGTCTTTAACATCTCATATCTGTTGGGTATGTGATATGATTGTTTAACGTTTGCCTTTACACTTTCTAGGTTCTAAAAGTTTCCTCAAAAACTAAAGAAGGTATGGAATCCTTTTTGGAACACATATCTAAATTTCGACAGGCAACGAACGAAAATTTTATAAGGAACCGAGGAGATCAGAGGGTAATTTGGATGTGGACATATTTGCAAGATGGCTTGAAAAGCATGCTCCTTTTAGATACAAAAGTAAAAGAAGCGACCAAACAATTATCAGATGATGTTCGCCAAGCCAGAGTTACTCCAGGTCGAGCAGCTGATCAAATTTTAAGAATTTTTAAAGATACACTGAAAAACGATGTTCATTAACCTAATAAATATATTTTTAGTTAGAAAACATAAGGAGTGTCTATTTTTGTTATTGTGCCGAATACTAATAAAAGAAAAATGTTACAAATGATATTTGATATAGAATATTTTGTACGATATAAGTATTACACCAATATGATTTTTTGATTCATAATGTATCATAATTATTGATGCTTCTCAAAACTGTCCACTATTTGTAATAGAATCCTATCCCATTTTTAAGCTCACTTAGGTTCACTCAAATGTTAAAGCGTTTCAAACTTATATATTTAGTTAAACTTAAACTTAAGATTTCAGTATTTGAATGTGTCGAAGTTATACATAACTGTTTACTGATTGAACCACGCAACACACACCTTTCAATTCTACCTTGAGTTAATATTCATAATATCATAATTCTCTCTAGAAACAAAAAACGTAAATGATAGAATTCGTGAAATAGTTTTTTAAAATTAACCCAAATCTTTTCTTAGACCCCCTCCAACAAAAAATTTCTAAAAACTCGGACACGAACATTCTAGATTTGGCAATTTCAACTTAAGATTCTGTCTTCGCAGCAACACAAATTATTTTTTGCATCATAAAGGTAGTAACAACAACTAGCAATGACCTACCTTCTCTTCATTTCAATAAAAGTCTACAATGTACTTTGGTATAGTATAGTTAAGTACACAAAATTATGGTGGCATGCATTTTATGTTTTATGATGACTTACATAAGAATAAACTAAACATTAAGATTAAATTCTTATTTCGGTTTACATAATGTAAGTAGCGTATTATTATTAGAAAATGTTATATAATATGTTTTTTGTTAAAAATTTAGTAAATATGTACCAAAAACTTTTGCCAGAATGTTTCTTATATTGTAACCAGCTTTGGTAAAAGATCCATGTGCCAGCTTACAATTTATATATAGATCTGCAGTCTTGCATTAGCCATAAAAGATCCCAAGCTCTGGTTACTAATATTATTAATATAGTTCTTTAAAATTAGTCTTTATTCGGAAAATATTCTACATTTGATGTTATTATGCATTTCTTTTCAGTGAAAGTTCATTTTAGCACCACTTCTTAATTAAAACTTCCATTTTATAAAAAATAATATGGAGGAATTGATCATCTGATATACCGCGTTTCCGTAATTTTGCAGTAAGTGAATCTACTAATAAATGAATTGATTAGTTGTATTTTACTGTATTATTACATATTATATGACAAACGGGAATAAAATGGAGGCATTTGGAAATGGGGCAATGAATGATAAACTGTTCACCTTAAATTGTTCATTTGTAAAAAGGAGAAAAGTAAAATAATTTTGAGTGTAGTTTATGATTGGGCAAAGGACGACGGACGCCATCTTTCGCTTGTATCGCCAAGATAGCAGCTTAGGGGTGAGGGACAATTTAAAATTTCCTCCAATGAGTCAAATTTCTACGTAATAGTAAACCTAGGAAAAGTTGGCACTTTTAGCACTGTTTAGCACAGTTTTGCGGACTGCTGACTGCCAAGTTGAACTCTGAAGAACAGACGAGACGAGTATTTGTAAATAGGAAATAGAAAGTAGACTTCTGATTTCTTGTACTTGATGTGGTTTACTATAAATATTCTCATTGCGAAATCCATATGGTCTTTTACTGATAACTACTATCTAGTAAAGTTATCTTTTCCACAACCATTTCGGTTTGGAAGTTCCACAGTGAGTACTTATTTGGATATCGGCTAGTGGATAAAATATTATTTGTCGCACTTCAGCCTTCCAGCCATGTCCATTAATTTCCAAGAATCCGCAATTTCGACCAGCAACGGTGAAATGAATAAAGAAGCCGAATCGGATGCTGCGGCAAAGGATGGCTCTAAGCGTATGTTCCATTACTTACATTTATTGTTTATCTATTTTATGTCTCATCTTTTAGCTGGAGAGAAAGTAGTACTGGAGATTTACTTTCCAATCCTGTCACTACTTTGGTTCAAAAGCGTTAAAAAATTGCACAAGTTAAGACAATTTTTAATATGCCCTTTCCAAAATGTAAAAATGGACAATTTTTATTCTAAGATACTAAAAATATATTAAATAACACATAATATGCATTTATTTGGATTCGATTTAAGTAGATTGAGAACAATACCGAAAGCAACGCATCAATCAATCAAGTGTTCTATGTTCTAGTCTGCCCCCGTCATCCTTTCCATGAAACATTATATATAGATTATAGATCTATTGAAAATAGAAAGAAAATAGCTTTTAATATCCGTTTGTAGAGGAAATATATTCCTTATTTGATAGTAATTGTAACACCGGGAAAGTACACCATTTTTTGCCTATTTCCTTCTTCAATTCCGGCCCGTTCTCAGGTCTTCTACCATATGGAAATAAATTAAACTGCGCATACATTAAAAGCCTAATTAAATCATTAAATTATTATAGCAACCATAATCATTTGGTTAACAGTTTGCTATTTTGCATTAAATAATAGCTACCAATCCAAATAGTTTTTTTGCGGTTGTTTGCTGTATAAGTTGCTGCAAAAAAATAACTGTCCCCGCTGTCCTCTATGTTAAAGTTCCCTAACTTTCTCTTTTACTTTTTCAGACAATACCGGGTTCTACGGAAAGTGCTTTGCTGCTCCCGAGTCGGACAGGCAGTCCGAAATACCCGCCCTACTGAAATACATGGGGCGGGAATAAGTTAAACACTTTTGACGGACTGCCTTGGGAATGCCCCCAAAGCCCCAAATGTAACTCGTAAAGACGCACACTTTCCGGATACCCGGCTAGCTACTGGCTAACTGATGCAGAGTTCTGTATATTTATTAAACAATTTAATACCAATTACATTCAATTTTTTATGAATGAAAGATAAATGTACGGATTCGAATTTTTCTGAACTGATAGCCATAAAATATAACTATACAATAATTTTCAAGCATATTGGTACATGATCCACTAACTATTAATTTTTCTTTGTCAGTGAATTCAGAATTCTGATCTTGCGAGCACTTTGTTAAATAATTTTAATATTTTTATAGCGGCTGGGGATAACATCAAGAAAACTGGAGCTCAGAAAAAGAGGGAGAAAAAACAGAAGGCAAAGTTACAAGAGCAAGATGACCCTAATGAAGCTGCCGAACAAGAACAGACTGAGCCCACTGAAGGTGAAACTGACGGCAAAAAAGATGGCGAAGCCGAGAAAAAGAAAAAGAAGAAACCTGGTGCCAAAAAGGAAGAAAAGAAAGAAGCTCCTAGAAAAGGTCCAAGTACTAAGCAAATAGAAGCTATCAAAGAAGCCCTGAGAAAAGCAAAGGAAGAAGAAGAAGCCTTGGACAGAGAAGAGGAAGAAAAGGAAAGACAGCGGGAGGAAGCTGAGGAAGCTCGCTTGGAGAAAGTATGATAGTGATTTTAGTGATATTATTATTATAACATATCATTAACATTTGAATAGCCGTCATAAAAGAAGCATAATTTTCCCATGTGTCGCTTTTACTTCCAATAACATCATATCTGATAAAATTGTTTTTGCTTTTACTAGTTGAGGCTGGAACAGGAAAAGAAGGAGAGGAAGAAGCAAAAGGAAAAAGAAAGGAAAGAACGTCTGAAAGCTGAAGGAAAATTGTTAACGAAGGAAGAAAAACAGAAACAGATGCGAGCGCAGGCAATGTTGGAAGCCCTAAAGGCTGGTGGCGCTCTAGTTCCTGACGTAACTGATAAAAGTAAACCTCGTCCTGGGACCAGAATCCGGAAGAAAAATCAATTACAAACGCAAAAGAGTTCTGAGGATGTTCCATCGGAAGGAACAGAGGTGGGTGACGACGGTGTAAGTAAATCCGATTCGACTGACGCAATTCAGGAACCTGAAAAAGAAATTGAGCCAGAAAAGGTTAAAGATGCATGGGATGAGGAATCCAGTGACGAGGATCTGAGCAAACAAGAAGAGTCTGAGACGAAAGAAAACGCTCTACCGGTTGCTAAACCTGACAATGGTACTGTTCAAAAGGATAAAGACAGCTCTTCACAAGAAGACGACAGTGAAGACGATGATGACGAAGATGATTCTGACGACAGTGAAAGCAACGATGGGGATCAAAAGACTGAAGGGGCGAAAAAGAAAGAGAAGGCTCTGGTCCGCATAATGGTTGGAAAATAATTTTTATTATATTTCTCCAATAATAACTCTAACTGTCAGTTCATTTACCTCATTTTATTTTATTTAATGGACAATTGCTGGATTGTTTTTCAGAAACGACGAGAAGAAAATGAAAAGCAGCGAACACTTAAAAATTTAAGGTCTCCAGTAGTTTGTGTTTTAGGACACGTAGACACAGGTATTACTAATTATTTTATTTTCCATTCCTGTCTTAATTTTCCGGTAAACAAGCAATTGGATTAAAATAACCATCACTCCCTTTGTAAAAATTGGAATCGAATTAGGGTTTGAAATGAAAGCAATAATCTATACTTAAATTCCCTGTAGATAATTATTTCTACATATATGCATTACGTTAACTTCTATACCTTGCAACTAAGTTGTAGCATGTAAGCTTTTTGAGCATCGTGCAAATTAGACGACCAATCCTTTTATAAGTAATTATATTATTCATTCTGCTCTCCCTTCCAAAATGTCTACGGAATTATTGCCGTTACTATATGATCATGACTAAATATTGTAAACTGTATTTAGGAAAAACCAAAATTCTGGACAAACTTCGTAGAACAAATGTACAAGATGGAGAAGCAGGAGGTATTACTCAACAGATTGGAGCAACTAATGTTCCAATGGACTGCCTGAAGGAGTCGACCAAAATGGTCAAAAATGTATGTAACCTGACATATAAACATTTCATATTAATGTCATGTCATAGAAAACATATTTTGAATAATCAATACATAAAAAGTCGCCACAAGCCTATTCTGGTTCAATGTGTTTATTCATGCATAATTTTGATCTTAACAGATATCTGAGTTGGAATTGAAATTACCAGGTCTTTTAATTATTGATACCCCTGGGCACGAGTCCTTCAGCAATCTACGCTCTCGAGGATCCTCCCTGTGTGATATTGCAATTCTGGTAGTTGATATAATGCACGGATTAGAACCCCAAACTATTGAGTCATTGAATCTATTGAAAAATAAGAAAACACCATTTATTGTGGCACTGAACAAAATTGACAGGTACGATTTAAAGTTTCAATACGCCCTTAAGAATAAATACATTTCTTGGAAAATTGTAGACTGTTCTTGTTTGGTTAAAAAATCGGATTACTAAGGAATAGAAATGAATCATTAAATTATTATTATTACGTACGAGATTGGCGAGATATTTTAATTACTGGTTACTGAATTGAATTGAATTTTTTTACTTAAGTGCCACCAACTTCAGTAGAATCTTTTGTTCTGTTTTTCAGCTACGGTATACTTACATAGTATACCTATACCTTTGTTATACATGGTTCATGTGAATGTCGTGTAGTATAATTAGAACTTTTAATAATGCAGACAACCTAATATACAAATATCCATCAAAAATGGCAATAATAATAAGCAATTTCGATTTTATATCGCAACTGATATGTTAAATGTACAATAATATGCAAACTAGATGCAATCTGATTAATTTTGTGATTGCGTTTTCTAAATATATTTTATGCTTTAATTTGCAGATTGTACGACTGGGTTTCAAATAGCAAAAGAGATATTAGAGACGTCATCAAAGCTCAACCGAAAAACACTTTCGCGGAGTTCGAGAAGCGGACCAATGATGTTATCGTACAATTTGCGGAACAGGTGATTCTTTTGAGAAATTGAGTACAATTTACGTTTGTGTGTATAAGTAAGTATGAGTTATTTACGTTTATAAGCTTGTAAATTATTCGTTTCATTTAGGGAATGAATGCACGCTTATTTGATCAAAATCCTGATTCTAAATCTTATATATCCATGGTCCCTACAAGTGCTCTCACAGGAGAGGGTATGGGGAATATGATGGCATTGATCGTCGAATTGTCCCAAACAATGCTAGCAAAACGACTGATGTACTCTAACGAGCTCCAAGTAAATACCTGAACTAATTAAAAAATATGTTTCGAATGAGACCCTGTATTTGAAACGCAAAAATTTAATCCACTGTTTGTGATTTAATAGGCAACAGTTTTAGAAGTTAAAGCAATCCCTGGTTTGGGAACAACTATCGATGTGATACTGATAAATGGAACTTTACGAGAAGGAGAGTCTTTAATTCTTGCAGGAACTGATGGGCCTATAGTTACTCAGATTAGATCGCTTCTTACTCCTCAGCCAATGAAAGAACTCCGTGTTAAGGTAAAGTTATTGTATTGCTTACATAATTATGTATGTATTATCAATGGTTCCAGCCTTTAATTTCGTACGTTTTTCTTTTTAGAATACGTACATTGAATTCAAAGAAATCAAAGGCGCTATTGGAGTTAAGATTGCTGGAAAAGATTTGGAGAAAGCAATTGCTGGCTTGAATATATCAATAGCTCATAGCCCTGATGAAGTGGAAATCTGCCGAGACGAAGTGGCACGCGAATTGAAATCTGCTTTGAGCTCCATCCGCCTTCAAGAAAGAGGAGTGTACGTCCAGGCTTCCACATTAGGGTCTCTTGAAGCTCTGCTAGAGTTTTTAAAGACTTCATCTATTCCGGTACTACTACTATGGTTTACTATCTTTGTTTCTCTTACAATTTACCCTTGACGATATGGTTTTACGAGTTATAAATAGGATTGGGCCGACTTATAGGCCACTGAAATATAGTGGGCCAATATAAGAATAACAGCTAGTGTAGTAGTGTAAGCTTGTAGGTAGGTAGTTATGACTTATGCCGTTTATCATATAAATAATGAAAATTCTATTCGTTAGGCTTCTAAAATAATACATTAAAATAAAATATAATGTAAGCGCTTATTTATTCTGTGGTTCTGTAGTTGCATAAGTTGCGGTGCAAGTGGAAACACAATGTTCAAGATTTTATTTGTAGCTGGGGCGGATAAATGATTACTGTTTAACTCAACACTCGAATCTTAAATATGTTTATAATTTGTAAGCAATTTTGGTCCAAAAAAGTTTGACAAAAACGGAATAGCCTGAGCCTTGATAACGAGCACACTTTAAATATATTAGTAGGAACTATTCCTCGTCTCGTAATTATTTTGAGTGCTATTTTAACCAGTGTAGTGAAGTGTAAGCCCACTTCTGAGCTCATTCTGTTTTGCATATCACATATTATACATGCGTCATTGTCGCTAATATATACTGAGCTATGCCTTGCGCCAAAAATGTCATATAAACTATGCTAACAAAGTTTCTGCTGTCGATTAGAATTGTATAAAATAAGTAAGAGGTATTCAGGCGTGCTGTGCTTCATTTTTATCCCAAATACTTATGTTTTTCTAATTTATTCCGCTATGATATGATAATAATACATACAGACAATTTTTGAGTATCAGTCTATTTTTGGTGTCCTAAAGAAAGGGCTTCCTCTGATAATGGCCAGTTCTTGATAGCGGAGGATTATTCCTGCCGGATATTTGGTGTCCGTTATGTTGTTAAGTTTCCGCTCAAGTTGCTTACGTACTTAGCTGTTATGTTTATGTATAAATAAATGGAATGCGATTTTCAACTGTAATAGAAACCACAAAAATAATTTGACAACAACAATTATACTCTCATACGATGTTGAATTGCGAAAACTTCTTCCACTTCGACTCATGAAATAAATCTTATAGACTACTATTGACTCCTGTCTAAATATGCTCCCTTTGCATAGAGTTCAACAGGCCAACTGACTAGTGGGCTACCCACTCATGTACTGTTAACGATATTGTAGTGTCGTAAGTCGTACTAACTAACCGTTTCTGAATAGATATACCTTAACAACTAATAAGACTGAAAGTAAATTATGGGGTTTTAAAGTTACATTCTGTAGGTTATATTAAGTTGGCACATAATTACTTTTGTGAATGATAATATGGTACATAGTAGAGTACAATAGAAGAATGATTTATATGTGTAATGTTGAGAATATATTTTATATGAAAATATACTCATTATAATTACAATTATGCTGTAAAACATAGAGCAAGTGCTTATTTGTACTTCTAGACTAAACTAAACTGTACGTAGTAGTAAGGCACTATGACTGTTGTATAAAGTAGCTACCTACTAAATAGTAGACGAGACGGGAGTTAAATAGTACATTCGTTAGTATAATGGAATCTAGCATAATGTATAGGTGCAACAGTTGCATATAGTGAATAGGCTTATTGCATGAAAAATGACAAGCAACTTGCTCTGTATAGATGAGTAAAGCAATTTTCCCGTTCACATAGAATTAGAGGTTTATGAAACTGGGAAAAGTCAGCCACTTGTAAATCCTGTAAGTTGATATTTTCAGGTCTGTTCACTCTATTCCCATTGTGCTATTTCCGTTCAACTTTCTTTTCATTGTCAGAATTGGTGTGAGAGTATCACTTATCATTCTAAAACTATCTCGGGACAATTTCCACATTTCCTGATTCCATTTCTCACAGTGCTTTGAGGATTTTGCAGAGGTGAGCCAGACCTTGACTTTGCCATCAAATGGAATTCTTAAGACTGAGAGGGAGCAAAAAATCTTACCACCTTACTTAACTGTGAGCAAGAAGCAGTCATGTTCCGGCAATCAGTTCTGCTACGATAGACCCTAAGCCTAAGACTCATACTTGTAGGTAGCTTATATATTTTAATATTATATTGTAGGGATTTGCAGATAGTACGAATCACATTACACATTCCTGGTATAATAAGAAAGATTATATAAGACTATGTGCTAATACAAATCGTCTCGAATGCTGTCTGTATAATGCACTTTAGCCCTACAATGCAGTATACTCCCTCTTTTACTTTCAAAGCGTAATAACATCTTTATTATACCTCCTAACTAACAGTTAGTGAAATGTTGCCAATATAAGCAATATTTCATTAAAAAACATTTAAACTATTCAAAGGCTGGCTAAAGGTATATATGTTAGTCTTTCCCTAAATCCTATTCAATGACTTTCTTCGTATATTTTCCAATGAATATCAATATTTCATTTTGAACTGAAATTATCTTATTTCCATCAAGGTTCCAAGCGAATCCCGAAATAGAAATACAGGGGGTATATCCCATTAAGACGGTTTATATGCCAAACCAAAGTATTTTTGCAAGAAGTCTGTGGTTAAAGGCTTGTCAGACTTTTTTGCTAGGCGTTTTCATGTAAGACTTCTATAATTGCTAGGTGTGGTGCTATAGCTTAACAACAGGATTATAGTGGTTAAACAATTGTGATGTAACATTTTACATATAGGATGCAAAATATTGTGTAAAAGAGAATTATATGTAGTTAGACAATTCCCTTATATCTTAGGGCTAGACAATTTTCTTCAAAAACGCAACTAGACATTTTCCCAAACAATTTCTCATCCTAATCCTAACCCACTTCCCTTAGTCACGATAGAAACCTGCATAATGATGTGGGTCACACCGAAATGTATTTATCTGAAGTACACCCGAAAAGCTAGGCTTGTTACGTAATCAGACGAAAGGGCACGTAGGAAAATAATCCATTTAATTATTAGGGTGCGCTTGACTACTGTTTTGACTTCCTGTTAGCCGCAGATAAAGTTACACGTTATGTAGCCGTCCTTAGATTCCCTATTCAATTTTCATTAACACACTGAATAGGAATGTCTGAATGCCTACTGTAGTGAACATCAATTGGTTAGTTATAATGGTACCTGCTACATATCCAGACCAGTATTTGATTAAGTAATGTACAATGTACACATCTATAGCATTGTATGAATGACAATACATTAGCTTATAAAAATAAAGTTGTGACAATGGCAAGGGAATGTGAATAAAATAGAATAGCATGCTAGGAATATTATACAGGTGTCTGCTTTACCTTAGCTATTATTTTGTTCTAAAATTTTTTGGGCAGGAAGTTACGCAGCACAGTATGGTGTTGTTCCACTCTAGTAATCAAGGGCGACATTTACGTACATTGCATGGTTACCTTCCTCCCATACATTAGATAATGGTTAGGTTGTATGTCTAACATTTCGTTTTTACTTTATTCATTGAGAATCTTCCTATGCATTGCAATTGCAATCCCTTCATAAATAACTCAATTGTTAACAGTAATAGTATATAGCATTATGTATACCGCACTACACACAAAGCTGCATAATTTGTGTCCTCATTCTATACTCATCAATGATTTTAATCTATACATTATATCTCTTAGGCTAGATGTATGTATTTATTAAGGTTTGCTTAAAAATCTACGATTTGGTCACCAAATAATGAAACTTTTATGTATTTTACGTAGATGTGGCAATATATGAAGTATAGTATTTTATAGTAGGTTTTCAATAGGCAAAGAATGAGACATAGGCTTGAGATTCAAAATTATATCTATAAATATACTTGAGGATATTATTACATAATGGCGGATTGAATTTCTTTGTTAGTGGCCCTAAAAGTAGTATCGGAAATAATATTTACATTATACGACTGGAAGAGTAGCTTAATGTTGTGTTACGTTACGTTACGAACGCTTTCCTGTTGCGTAGAGATCATGATGCTCTGATGCTTCAGTAAGTATTAAAGAATGAATGATTTATAGGATGTAAAAGATAAGTACAACTTATAAATAGATTTCGTGGAACAGAGGGGAAATAAATAAAGGAAAGTCAACATGGGTATTCTGGGTATGCTTACATAGATGCATGTTCAAAATGTTCATAGATGGGTTTGGGTTATAGTTGGATGTGAATATGATATGTTTATACAGTTGAAGAAGGAAAAGGTGCTAAAAGGTGTATTTCTGGTTGCAGACAATTAAAGAAACCAGGTGTTGTCTTGTGTTTTACTCAATAAATTATGAAAGATACCATATGGAAGGTAATCTTAGATCAGACAGGAACTTAGCCCAGTCATCTGCTGTGTACTTCTGTAATAGCGCTGAGAGTGCAGGGTAATAACTGTTCAAGGGAAACAACTCTCTCCCTCAGCATTGTGATGTGATTCTCTGACGGAAGAGAAGGAAGGGTTTATTTTCTGTTCTGATTGAATGTGTATACCTTTTAGCCTTTTATCTAGCTTTAGCTGTCCCGTTGGTACACAGGAAGGGAAAGATAATATTATTCTTCTACTATATATAATGCACTGGATATAACAATATGCATCCTCTTCTTATATATTATATGTCAATGAGTTGTCCTTGAAAAGGAAATGGAGCCAAGTCAGAGCCAGGTCTTATTTTATAAAAGTTGTATTAGGAATTGTGGGTGGCGGACTATTCTTACCCGGAATATTCTTACCCGAAAATTCTTACCCGCGGAACATTCTTACCCGCGGAACATTCTTGCCAGGAATATTCTTACCCGAAAATTCTTACCCGCGGAATATTCTAAACCGGAATATACCTACCCATGACTCCCTACCAGAATGATTTTGCTAGATGTATGAAATCATTGTGGCATACTTAGCATTATACATACAATTTCAGATGTTAAGTTTTTTAATTGTAGAATAAAATACCTGTGTGCATACTAATTGAACAAATAATAGTTATTATTATTGGCACCTAATCCTTTTTTTCTTACTAGCAACGTATTGGGAAAATTAGGATATTCCAATGGTAGAAAAATTGTAGTAGACCTGGATACATAATTTCTCTGATAGGAAATATTTTGGGTAAAGATATTCCACGGGTAAGAATAGTCCGGGTAAGAATCTTCCTCAGGTAAAAATATTCAGGGTAAGAATATTTAGGTAAGAATATTCCGCCGCCAACCGGCATTGTACCCGAAAACGATTTGTATCTAGCTAAAGATAGGAAGTTGTAATTCATTTAGCAGGGAACAAAAAATTGTTTAAGGTACAAGGTAAGTATCTAGTTGAATTTAATTTGGGACCAGTTATACTGTAGAAGCTCTTTCACTCAGATGTCATGCCCTAACATTTATTGCTGACAAGCAGGATGAGTTTAGGTTTAGACTACCTGGGTTCCTTTTCCAGATTTCTCAAACCAAATCTTTATGTACCCAGCCTTTTAGTAACATTAACCGTATACTCTAAATCCTACAATACAATACAATGACCGTTGAATGTAGCTCTATGTTATGCATAAATGTCTATTACATATAATATGTCTTTGTGTCATTGTTTTCAGTATTCAAATATCCGTATTGGGCCTGTTGTGAAAAAGGATGTGATGAAAGCGTCTATTATGCTGGAGCACGATAGTCAGTAAGTCTTCAACCAAGTTATTTTGAGAATTATTGAAAAATATCGCGTATGCAAAACCATCATTATTTAATTATAGATACGCTGTCATATTAGCTTTTGATGTCAAAATTGAGCGAGATGCTCAGGAAGTTGCTGATAATCTGGGAGTAAAGATTTTCCAGGTCAGATACACATATTATTCATAGTACTTGCTACATAAGCTTAGCTCATCTTTGCTTGTATTAGAGATCTTAATAAACATCTGGGATATCTTTATTTTTCTTTAAGGCGGACATTATTTATCACCTCTTTGACAAATTCATGGCATACAGAGAAGAGCTAAGGGCCAAAAAACGAGATGAATTTAAACATATAGCTGTGTTCCCCTGCAAAATAAAAATTCTTCCACAGGTACCTTGATAAATACATAAATTAATAAATGGTCAATTTTTGTTTCCGTCAATATGTAATCCCAAATTTAAATTTTTTGGTCTATTTTGTCTCAGTTTATTTTCAACACTCGGGACCCAATTGTTGTTGGCGTGATGATTGAAGCCGGTACTCTAAAGGAGGGTACCCCACTATGTGTCCCGAACCGTGAGGTAAGATCAATAATATTATGATTTCTTTTCCATTGGCGCTTTAATTACTTACAACTCTAATAGGCATTATCAAAAATGCTACCTATTTTCAACTTACCTTTATATTATGAGGATTAACGATATAAAAGCGTCGCTAGTTACGTCCGCTGTACAACGGTACAAGTGTTTAACTTAAAAATATTTAATTGTCGCTTCGAGCTTGTTAATGGTAAACCATAGTTGATATACTATTCAGTAGTGAAGGATACAGAATACTTTTTTTACTGTTAGCTTCAGCTTCTACATAACAGGACAGCTAAATAGGCAAGACTTGGACTTACAACTTACAAGCACGGTTATTAATTTATTTTAGAAAGTTAATGTGCTTAGGTTTTTAAATCGTTGAGGCCTGGCAGACCAGACCAGAGCATAGCAGAGACCAGGAGAGAAGTTAAATGATTTTGTGAGTGGGCAATAGCTGTCCATTAGCCATAAATAAATAAATGTTACAAAAAGAATACCTACGGCATCGCAGTAGCTCGAGGTGTAGAGGAATACGAAGAGAAAAGAGCGGAAGTTGATTATAAAGCTACATAAAGGTAAATAAGTAGGAGAGCGTCTAATGTCTAGTCGCACATCGAACATTTTGTGAATGAAGAAGGGATCTCGCTTGCCTTGTGTGACTCCTACTTTTATTTTCATTCATAAAATAAACCCTCCTACGTCAGATGTGTGTATAGTCATTTGTAGATAGGGGTCAAGACTTTTGACTAAGGGTATAGCCATAAAACGGCAAGGTATGTACTTTTATAGAGCTATAGAGTATTATGGATGGATAATAATAATATATGGAGTAATTACTCTGAGGTTGCGCTTCCTCTCTCTTCGTTTCTCTTGAAATGCTCAATCGAAATAGGTTCAGTTGACAGCATGCACCATGAACAATGTGCTTCCGGCCTTCTTCACTTCAGCCGTCGTTTACTTTGAAGTGTATTTTATAGTTTCTAGAACTTGGCCGAGTGACGAGTATAGAAGTAAATCACAAGCAGATGGATAAGGCAACTAAAGGACAAGAAGTATGCATCAAAATTGAACCTAATGGTGGAGAAGCTCCTAAAATGTTGGGCCGCCACTTCGAAGAGACGGATATTTTATACTCGAAGGTATGTTTCTTGCTGAGAGTACTACCAATAACTAAAAATAAGTATAACCTACCTCTCTGATAATATCCGGGAAAAGGATTTCCGGCGGATGATTTCGTTTCCGCTTGTCGCTTCATCCTTTTGCTAGCACTGCATTCAAGCCACGTTTATTATGTTTTACCAAGTTTCCGTTTCAACAATATTCCTTTCACTTAGAACTGGTTGTATGTATGTAGTTGTCAGATAGAGTGGGGAAGCACGGCACAAGCATAATATTATGATACTGTACATAAAACTACGCATCCTACACTAAAGTTGAGAACGAGACAAATCCAAACAAAATTACGTGTGTTTTTCATATGAAACGACTGGAAAAAACTATTGCTTTATCATTTATTTCCAAAATGTAAATATTTTTAATTTCGCTTTCAAAATAATTTTTTTCATTGGCTAAGCTGGAGTAAATACGAAATGCAGGGAATTGTATGGAATCCCATTGAAAAAGCCTAACTGATAACTTTTTTTATTTGGGTGACGATTTTACTGTATGAAAAAACGCTTCTGACATTTCTTTTTATTTTACGCATGGATAAAATACAACCATTTTTATACTATATTTGATTATGGATATTAGTCCATAGTTTATATTTGGCAGATATAAAAATTTACTATTATTACTTATTTCGAGCCGTTCCAGTTTTCCCTAATCCCAACTACATTGCCAACCAAGCATATTTGTAGATCTCGTTCCCCGTCTATAATACGTATCCACAGTAGAAATTCCTATATGACTCAAATATTGCATACTGCATCTGTTTGCGTTCTGTGTCTGTACATCCTGCATGCTTATTACAATTCCTACATAGCACATTCCATCATAATAACCAAGCATAATAAGCTAAAAAACTTTAACCGTAGTTAATATTTATTTTTCATTATGCTCAGCTTCCAACATTAATCAATGAAACGAAGTAAAAACTTTGACAATGTGAAAATTCAGAATACCTATTCCGCCTTTCTAAGTTTCCAAAGTTCTTATGACAGGAGATACTAATATATCAACCTAAATGTCTAATTTAGCATACATAGCTAAATAGCTACTATGCAAACAATAGATTCCGTTTATGCTATTGTCACATTTTCTCCTAATTTATTTTTAGACTATTTCTACTATCTCTTTATGGCTGTTGTGGGAGGTATTTTAAGAATATTTCTTAGATATTTATGCTAATGCACAATTTGAAAATATTACCATCTTTAAGCAATAGGTTAGTTAACTTAAGAAGACCATTTCTCTTTTTGCTTTTATTTTTTAAGAGTGACATCAGGCCTCTGAAATTTTAATTCCTCAGGGTGCATAAATAGTATGTATCCAATTAATGTACAGTTGATTCAATGATTAATTGTCAAAATTTTAACTATTAACAATTGTTTGAATTTTGCAGATAAGCAGAGAATCTATCGACGCGTGCAAGGATTACTTTAGGTCAGATTTGCAAAAAAGCGATTGGCAATTGATCGTGGAGATGAAGAAAACGTTTCAAATAATGTAATCGATGTAATATAATTTTATGTACCTACCAACCAAACATAATTTTTGAATGTGATTGGAAGTGTTAAAAATCGGATAATAGTATTTCTAAATTATTAGTATGGCGTAAAATAAATTAAAAAACCAACAAAATAGCACAGTATTTTTAAACTGTGTGTGGTATAAGTAGCATCACTTATACTAAGATTAAAGAAAATGTCAGCCACTTGAATTACATGTAATGATTATATGAGTAAAGTGTTTTGTATGTAATTTGTTGCATTGTGTGGGTTTAAAAGTCCTGCAATGAACGTCTTATGTATGTAGAATTTGATAAATAATAAAAGAAGTTTTGATGACGATTAATTTTATAAAATTACGCACTATTGGCTTATTTTAATTTCGTGAATTTGAATATACGTAGTTGGACGTAGAAAGTTTAACCTTTTCCAAAGGTGAACTTGGGCAGACTTCTGCTTCTGCTAGTAAGGATAGGTGGTTTGGATTGTATTTTCTATTATGCACGTATGGTAGAGTAATAAGAATTAGATTATCATGCCAAACTTATTATGCAGTCCGTCTCATCGTCAGTCAAGTCATTCATGAAGAAAAGGCGGAGTGACGAAACAACACCTCGGCTGCAGCTGGCTAGAAGGACAACTCGTTTTGTGAATGAATTGCGGCTGCACCCTCCAGCTTCCAATTCAGCCCACACCCCTAATCTGTTGTGTTACGCGAGGGTAATGGGATATATTATATTCTACCTTTATTAATAGGTAAAATTTAAGCAAGTACCAACTAGAGTTGGGATCAAGACCAGCCAAACCTACACATTCCCTAGAAAACTAGTCATTTAATGGTCCGTGCCACCTCGTCTTTATTAGACTCTCACTAGCCCAGCTACTTATTATTACGAGTATCAGACCAGACTGAGCCCAGGTTGAGTTAGTTGAAACACATTAATGCTGGCTTGGCTTTCTTAGCTATGAACAATGTAAAGGTATTCGCTAAACCCTATACTACCTGTTAAATGGATGTAAGATTTGCGATAATATGCTTTATACTCAATGTAGATTGTCCAACAAAGCTGCTCCTATATTACATAGATAAAAATGGCTTTAGGTATCCAGGCATGCCCATCCAACCAAGTATTGTTTGCAAACTAGTACTTTTTTTTCAATTTCGAAAAGTTTATGCTATGCTCTTCAATAAAGTGTTTTATTACATTGCCAATATTTTCCTATTTCAATTTCACAGATAATTTAAGTGTCTGTGAAGAACTTTTCGTTCTTCATCCTAATCTTAGACAACGAATGATGAGATATTTTGATTTGGTCTCGCCACGCCCACAACTCCCGAATATATTTAATAGGTACCCATAAAATACAGTACTTGGTACTTAATATGGATGATATCCTAGGAACTAAATGTGATAGGGATATTTTAGGTACAAAGGTTTTGGTGCTTTTCAGGAGTCCAATTTTCTGGGCATTTTTTCATTAAGAAGCCAACGCTATATACAGTAAAGATGATGTATGAAATTTGGAATCTTTACAGTTAGGTACGTTATTTACGGCCATTTTGGAATCCAATATGGCTGCTGCTACAGCATCCACAATAGCTGCAACAGTAATACCTCTTAAATCGACACCGATTTTAAAAAGTGCAACACATTTTGGATTAAAGCCATACAGGGTGAAATTAGCAAAAGATCACATTCTTATGCAACATCAGTTTCCAGTTAATTTCAAGTCCAGCTATCGGGTCATATGTACGGAATCCCATAAAAAAGTGAAGGAGACATTATGCATAAATATTAGGCAAAAATTAATTACTTAATTCTAGACTATCCTTTGTACGGATTTTGTGAGCTCTTTTTATTCATTCTTAGCTAAAATCTTTTTTAAAGTTTTGCAAGGACCCATTTAGAAAGTTGTATCTACTCGAGTCTTATAGATCCAGATATATGATTTGGCTAGTTTTAAAGTTGGTTTTGATTGTCTAGCATAAAAGAATTTTTAATAATGGGAGCATGGTTGTGTAATATCCGGTGCTGTGTAGAATAGAATGCAACTAATTGGAGTCGAAGAAATTGTAATCTTTTCATCCAGTGCATGCGATGCTTGGTTTTCAGAATAATATCTATTATCTACTACTTGTGCCTTCTATTAAGTAGGTACCTACTAGATATGCGTATTATTTTCCCCGAAAAAAATGCCCTTGCAATGGCAAATAAATAGCATAGTAGTAGCAAGCTGTGTTATAAGAACAATAATTATTGTAGCTTCTAGACTAGACCTAATTACCTTTTGGGTTCTTTATCGCCTGTACTCTAAAAACTTGGAAATTTAATTTTTGAGTTATTGTGTAATGTTTCTAATAACAATTTTAAATTTCATTCAATTAGCCTAATCTCAAAATCTGTTTATTCTTAACTTTTTACACATGAGAATTGCATATTATACGAAATACTATACTATAAAGGTGCTACTTAATAAAATTGCTTGCTTATAGTCAAGTGAGCCAAGCCATTATGTACTTTTGTACAAATGCATTGAGAATCTTTTTATAAGATGCGAACTGAATGAATTACTAATATGTAGGTAGTTATGTTTATTATGTTTGTATATTTAAATAAAAATGAATTACAAGAACAAAACAACAGTATTTATTAATTACATTATTGAAGTTAATTGTTAATAGTTACTAGTATTACAAGCTAATTGATAAGACACACCAACAAAATAACATTCATTGAAGTGGAGATTATTTACTAACGCTATGAATTATATTGCTCACACAATAATCTGCAGTTAATTGCTGTTTTTTACAGATAAAAAATTCAACAAACAGTACAGTAGAATTGAATCAAGCTGATTCAATCAAGTCAGTCAGATAGATCTATCTATCCTACAATGCAATGTTATAAGGTAATTTATATGAGCTTTACATTTAAATTCGTTTCGCTAGTTCGAATAAGTGGGAAACTGTAGTCCATTTATTACTAACTCACCGATACACATCACATATTAAACTAACATTGCGTATGTGATATGGAATTGAATAAACAATATATAAAAATAAAATACATGTACAAGATTAGCATAAACTACGTTCTACGTTCACATTCAAGGAATACACACATAATTATTATAGGCATCAGAGGAGAAAAATGGTTGGATCATCTTTTCCAAACCTAAACAAGCCATAACTTATGGAGCATTTTGTTAAGTTTCAACTCAACTCAACCCAATGTCCATTGAATCTCGCAAAAATAAAATGGTGAAGGGTAGCCTTCAGTGGGAGCAAATTCAGGAGAAGCTAACTGGCGTGTAAAGCGCACATGTAGACTTCTACACAAAATTTTGCCATTTCAGGATTTCACGCCTAACTCAATAATGGGTAATCAAAAAAATCTAATTTTTTGTGGAGATGCTTTCAAGGTTCTGCTCGGACATATGATTCCTCGATTTTTGAATTAACTTTTAATTGAGCAAGTAAAAATTTCAGTTTTTCCGCAAAAAATTTTTTTTTGATTTTTTCTTCTATAAATGTTTTTCACAACTTATAATAGTAGTTCGAAATAGACATAAAACAAAATCCTGCCTCCTTTCCTGATAGCTAAGCTTAATAAAGATGGCTCATCCATTCGGATTAATTGAATTTTAATAAAGTAAAGTTAACTGTCATGTTACTCTCCGATCATACTAGTTTTAAACTCTTATCTTTATCTTGCCACTATATGGTAATAAAATACGAACGGTCACATGAGAAGTGCTTCCCATAGATTGAAGTCAAAAGTTTAACTTCAATGAGTAGTCAGTTTCACCAACGAATGTGCAAAATATGAATCAAGATTCATGCCAAAAGTTATCCAACATACGCGTGGTCTCCAATACGCATGCGCGCTGCGTGCCTTATAGCATGGTTTACCCTTTTTAGGTATGTCGGATAACTTTTTGGGTGCGTATCTCGATTCATATTTTGCACAGCGTTCGTAGGGACTGTACTCCCAAAAATTGATTTATCCGTTCTGGGTCTTCTCTGGATAAATACTATTTTGGACGAATCCAATCTTTTTTGGCATTTCTCATATTATGGTGGCTAAAACGCTGATGAACCCAATTTTGTATTACGATTGCTTTACTGCTCTACAACAAAGGTAGCTAAAGTAGCTATATTCTATATGTATGCACAACAATTTACAATGTTAGTTGATTAACAATGAAGTGTAATGGACTCGACTGTTTCTGACTGCTGCGCAGTGCAGCGATGCGTTTGGCTCTCTTCTTGGCTGGCTCTTCTGTTTGGGATGCGGATGGCACGTTAGCTTAGCGTTAGTTGTTGCTTTGGATTTTGCATTGGATTCACATAGCCAAGCAAGCACAGTGCCAGTGTAATAATATTTGTAAAGTAAAGCAATAATGCAATGTATGTGAATGTATGTATATATGCTGTGCTGTGATCCCAATATTTAACAAGGGAAGGGAAGCCATCGCATCGGGCATAGAGCAGCGAGGTACATCCACAATCCACATCCACAGCATAGCAGCCAAACAAGCTACAAACGAAGGCAAGGCAAGGGATAAGGGAAGACTCGAAAACTATACGGCAGCAGCATAGTAGCCAAGCCACATTCATTCATTGAATCTCCGAGTTGAGTTCGGCCATTCATTCATTCATTTCTTCATTCATTCATTCATAGCTCATACACAGCAGCCTAGCCAAGCCACGTACACGTACATAATACAACGCGTATAATACATACATTCATTCATTCATAGCTTGGATTGGATGGATAGAAGTTTGTTCTTATTATTGTTAGTTTTTCGTTGTTCATGATTCATAAGTTGTGTTCTCCGAGTGAGTGCTCCTGATCTGAACATAACATAGAAGAGCTTTTTGATAATACAATTTTATATCTCTAAATACATACACATTTAATATAATAAATAGAATACGAGTCAAGTTAAAGTTAACTCTCCTCTGCTACTCTAAACTAAAGATAACAATTTAATTCAACTGAACATTGAACTGAACTGTTGTATTGTTACTACTAGTACTACTATACCGCACTGTACTCAAATATCAGATTTAGAGTTCCTCAATTACTACAAACACAAACTGAAAGGATTGCATTGGTGATCGTTGTTACACTTTACTTGCGAACAATAGAGAGACAGAACAGGTCGTCGTAGTCGTCTCTTATAGTCCTTCTGTTTAGAAACAACATTCAACAAACTCTTTAATATCACCAACCAACTAACTACTGAACTGAGTACAGTACACTAACTAACAATCACCTATTTATCACAATTTGAACTAGTTTATTAGTTTAGGTTGTAAGTTGTAGTTGTAGTTGTATTGTAGGTATAGTTTCTTCGTTGTAGACAACCTTAAACTTTTGTTTATTGCTTCAACTACTACATTACATAGAATAGCATTAGCAAATAGCGAGCGTCCCTTATAGTTAACAGATAAGTTTTTATAGTGTTAAAGTTATAATATTGCTGGTAAGCTAGTAAATAGATGATAGAAATTTATCACAAGTGCCTTTTCAAAAGTTTTACATTTTAATTGTGATGAAGATTGAAAATAAAGTTTAAAGGAAATGGACATTTAATTAACATTGCCAATTACGGCCAACACAGTGAGCAACTAACGCAAGACGAAAAGAGGAACCCTTTCACATTTCTAGACATTGTTTTGTTGTGGTTGTGGTCATTCATTATTTACAGTTACACTGTCAATAATCAATTTATGCCTAGTTTGCCTAGCATATGATCATATTTAAATTTGTTGGGGTTTAGAAAGCTTAACAGTACAGTACACTACTGTACAATAAAATAACTTGCTATTTGAATTGTTTGTGTTGATAAGTTCACTTAACTTGCCATTTGTGCCCTTAATTCATATAGGAATATTGAATATTACTAAATAATTAGTAATTTAGAGTTTCACTCTGCAAACATTCGCAGCTTTTTAGTTGTTAATTTACCAGAAGTTGAAAAGTGTCTAGGAATTCTACCCAAATTGGATACTGACAAAAACATTCAACATTTAAACTGTTTAAGTTGGTCCTATTATTTGACGTGGCAGTGCTCCCAGTTTTAGAAAACAGTGAAAGCACATTACCTTCAACATTTACAAATTGTGTCAATAATTTTGATTTTACAAACAAGCAAAACGTTTAAGGATCAATATCTGACTACGTGGTATGTACATTAAAATTTATTTCTTTTCTTTACAATATTTCATATTTTGTACCTGCTTTGTTTTTTAATTAAGAACAGAAAATGGTTGGTTGCTCGCGTCTTAAAATATAAGGCTGGACATAGTGTATTGCAGTTAGATAAACAATTGAGTTGACAATTAGTGCCAACTAGGGAACTAGGATGACTCCAAAATACAATTGTCAGTTATGGCTCCAATCAAGATTAAGATGTCAAAATGGTACTGAGCTTCTATTAGTATGCTTAATATGTTACAGGAAATAAAAGTGCAATTCAAGTAGAGCCAATTTTTTGGAAACTGCATTACATATTATAGGGTATATTTTTTATTAATTTTATAATTTCAGTAAAGTTAAGTGTATACCTCTTACTGACATACTTTATTCAATTGCTAAGTTCAGTATTTTCATTGCTCCTGCGACTAATTGAAGATTTGGGAATTGTGTTTGCTGGAATCCTCATATTATATTTGTCTCAAGCTCAAGACTTTGTGATAAAAATGATATCCAAACCGAATCAGTCGCTAATAATGTAGAAATGCGTATTTGTTTTTAATGTATAAAGAAAATTCTCTGCTCATCTGCAGTTTTTAACCTCTGTGAGAATTATCGATAGAATGTATATTGCTTTTCAAATAATTGAATTTAACATAGCATAGGAACGAAATATTATAATAGCTCGAAGTCGATATTTTTACTCATTTCCTGTAACATAAGTAATACTATGCACTGAAGCTCAAATTACTTAAATGCTCAAATTGTTATTTGACACCAAATGAATAATACGGCGAGCAATAGTGAGTTAAGGCTGGATGTTTACGATGGTAATTAATCTAATTGTCACTTAAAAACGTGAGTAGAGTAGTATTTGCTATACATGCAAAGAATAGAATTAATAAGTCGTAAAACTTTCTGGCTGTGGCCTGGCACCGCACCGGTAAAATGATGCCGGCACACGTGTCCTAAGCGTACACATGCCACTTGCTACAATCGTAATTCATTGCTAATGACATGACTGGATATAAAAATATGCTATCGTATGAAATTAAAACTATACGTACTTGATATTGATAACGTAATAATATTCATACTTGGATAGAATCATGGAAGTATATTTGCATTGAAGCTCTTCAGCCTCTTTTATCCAACCAAATGAATACAAATATAAATAGGTAGATGATGTATTAGGAAATGGGACCGCATAATGTATCCTGAAATGAAATCATAAAGTTCACCCCTACTATTCTAATTTTTACTTATTATACAGCGATATTTCTAGTTCACATAGCTACTTGTTCAATTAGAATTAATTACATTATAGGAGGTAGTATGGTATATAGTGTAGTAGTTCATTTTGAGTATTTGAGCAATTCATTTTCATTTATTTAATGTAATTAAATTGATTGAAAACATAACTTTCTGCAATTTTAAAATTATGAGCTCTTACACACAGGACACATATTAGCCCAAAAGAGTCTTTTAGGTTTTATTTTTAAAAAGTTACATTATCACTGGCTGAACATAAAACCCATACCTATTTCATTCACAGCGTAGAAAACTCTGAATTTCGCAATTACTATATATATGCATGATATCCGATTAAATATACTCTCACTTCGCGTGGATTAAAATTTTGACAAACTCTATATATTTGTATTTGGGGATTTGTTATCAATTATTAAGAGCATTGCTTGACTATGTGCTACCATTTATCGGACCTCCGGAAAGTGCGGGACCGTTGTTCGCAGGCAGGAGGGTAGTCAGGGAGGCAGTAATCATTCTGGGTGGGCAGGGGGAAGCTTTCCCGGACCCGAATGGAAACCGGAACTACAGACCAGAATCTTAGTTCTCGTTTTATTTTCATTAAATAAAACGGGGAGTGGTAGGTTAATATATCAAAAAATTGCAAATTAAATGCATTAGTGTGTAACTTTTGCTACAGAGTTACTATTTGAGTGGCGTTCTGGCGTTATGACCTAGAATGCACACGTTGGCCATTGCAAAGCACAATGTAATATGGTTGGGGTTGGGGCGGGGAAGAAATAAATTATATCATTCTTTATTTAATTATCATTCGGTCCCGACACGGTCCCGGGACGGTTGGTTTTTAGGAACCTTCTCGGGACCGAAGGTGCCGGGAAGTGGGAAAATTTTCGGATTTCCTGGCCCCGGGCAGTTCGGAACCTTTCGGAGGTCCGCACTTGTGAGATCCATCATAAGGCAAAGATGGAGACCTAATTATGACACGATATGCCAATGCTATGTTATTTTACGTACCTCTTAATTTGAGAAGTACTTTGGAAACGTAGAACTCTCGAAGGAAGATTATATTTCAGTTTTGCCTGTGCCATTTTGCCTTTTAGTCTTATTGATTAGCCAACTGCTTATATGTGGTACACCTGGGTAAAAATATTTCAGCTACACAATGCTAAATGCTATGTAGTAGCCTTTATATCCAATACATTTCGTGTAACATACTATTTAGATCACTTAGCAATTAAATATGTGCTGGGTATTAGTATTAGTATTGTGATAAATAATAAAACTATAAATTCACAATGCAATCACTAATCACAGTAATACTAATAATAAATGTAGGCGTTGCAAAAATTTTATATTTATGTAAATAATTAATCTATTCGTCATTTAGAATTCAGGCGTACACTAGTGCTTTAAAATCGCTTGTTCTGCTCAAATATTTGATGGTTAATAATGAAAGCAGTCAGAATTTGTTGTGTAATTTATAACATGTCATAAATATAGGTTCTTTCTGAGGATGGAGTGCCGGAGTGAACAATTATGGATGATAAGCAAAGCCATTGATGCATTTGTGCTTGCATAGGCTGTAAAGCTTTGCACTGGAAAAAATTAATTTGACCGACAAAACAGCGGACGAGTAACAACGCAATCATAAAATCATTGTTTCATCAAGTTGAAGAGTTGAACAGAAGAGACAAATGAGGATTTGAATTTGGGCTTTGTATAAACTATTTACTGATTACAACGTATGTAAGCCCAGCCCCTTCAAACTAGCGAACTATTTCTTTGAGTCTTATTATCTACATCATCCACACAAATAGGTAAGCATAAACAAGGCAAACTCTATATTATTATTCTAATCTTATCTGACAACTTTCAATTCCATAGTTATTGCTAACATACATTGATATTGATACAGCACATAGGTACATGACAAAATATCTCTTCTTTATTATATTATGATTCATGTGTACTTAATTTTTGGATCGGTTGTCAGTTGGTTGTTGTGGCGTGGGCAACGTCCGTGTGATGATTAGCTCTAATAGATAAGTATTAAATTATCAGAATATGTAGGTACCTACATACACTGGAATAGGCTGTCGTAAGCTAGTGACAACTGACAAGGTACATGAAATAGCCAGAAATTATATTACCTATACGATGAATATGAATAGAATTAAGTGACTCACTCAGGCCAGGCCAGGTCACTTGGAGAATGTAATAAACCCTACAACTATTTAGCAACTGATTTTATTTATCAACTCTATATTATTTTTAGGTTCTCAACAGGGTTAAGTACTCCGTATAATCATATTTTTAATGAAATCGAACATAAATACGAGTATCAGTATATGAATTGCAAACAAAGTGTTAATTGTATAGTATGTTTGTTGTTAGTATCACTGGGTTAGGCACAGGCAGTATCAAGTACGATAGTGTATAGTGTATTGTACCTAATTAATTTTCCTGTTTGCGTATTTGCTATTGATAGCGTTATTTGTTGTATTTGAAACTATTACATTGAACATACAAAATAGGAAACCCAAAAGTCTACCGAAATGTATCAACTGCCAAAATGATTATCCTATCGTTGTAGAAGGCGAGTTTTATTATGCTGTGTAGTTTTTGTAAATTCAGCTCCGTCTTTAACTCTAAAAAAGTAAACTTTGGAGAATTTGGACGTGTCGGCTAGTTAGTTAGTAAGGAAATGAATGTCTTCGTGTTATCACATGAGAATGAGAAGCTATTAGTATATATGCGGTTCAATCAATACACAAATGTTATGTATACTTGTACTTAACTGAGACATGCTAACAGAAGCCTGGTATTAAATTGGCGTTTAAAAGTGTCCTGATTTCTCTTGATCAATAATCTTATCTGCTTTTCGAGTATCTCATTACATTAGTCCTCTTATGTGTGCAATATTTCTGCTTCCAGCCCACTGGGTGGCTTAATGGAATAAAGACCTAGTCAACTCAAACTCCTATCTGCTGAAGTTACTGAAGTATTGTTAGCCTAAGGCTTTAGGTATCGTTTTAAGAATTCTATTCACCAAAGAATGAATAATCTTAGGTACTAGAGAGTACAATGGTTAAATACCACTAAATACAGATACAATTTTTGACCATTCGATCCTTATACTTTGATTTATAGATGTACCACCGCGAGTACTATTAAGATTACATTACATTTAAGCTTTTCTTATTAAGTGGTCAATTCTCTTGTGTTGTAATAATTAAATAGCTTATACGTACAAGTAGAAAATGTCTACACACGAAATTATGAATTAAATTCCTGCAATGTAGGTGGATAGCTGCATGTCGCACTGCGTCGCATATTAAAGCAAATGGCATTGTTTTAAGAATCATGTAATGTAGATGAATATTCACTTTTTTAATAAATGTGACCTTTAATAATATTATAATACATTAATATAGTGGGAGGCCGGTATTTATAAATTACATTCATTATGTTGGATAAAAAATGATTGACATGGCATGTTAAACATCTTTATCCGTCCATGGATATTAGCGTTGATAGCTCGACTTTCCTATTGCTGAATCCGCCGAATCACTTGGCCAATTCGTGTATGACTTATCTCTGTATGATGTATGCCTATTTTGGTTTACAATGTTATATACTGCTGACTGTTGTCATTGACGTCGTGCTTTCGTCATATTTCCGTTCCACTTTATCTAAGTAGTAGAGATGCAAAGCAGACATTATGTGAAATGAACGATACGCAATGAAGCACTATTAAATACTTATCTTGTAATTATTTATGTCCAACCAACAATAAAATTGAACAAGTGACGGTTAGAATTAAGCTAACAAACATCCTAACATCGTCGCCAAAACTGAAAAGAGGACACATTTTTCTGATGTATAATACTTGACATGCTAGCAAAAGAGAATGATATCCATGTTTAAACATAAATAAATAAAAATATTTAAATAGTAATCATCTTTCAGTCGTTCGTAGTCAACTGATTTGTGTCCACCTAGTAATATAAGGTAATTCCAGATTACGATAACGATCATGTGTACGGTATACCACAGCTATTTATTTAATTTCTTATATGAGACCCAACAATATCCTGCCTGTGCAATCAAAAAAGGCCTTATAAACATAATGGTCGTAAAAAATGTCATGAATTTGCAAGGTGGACATTCATCTAAAAGTATCTGTAATCAATTTTAGTTCTGAGCGAGCTAAACTAACCAACCGTAAAATTCTAAATTTCTAAATATATAATATTAAGGATGTTTATGCTTAAATAAACGATGGTGTCTTCAATTATAATATCGAATTCATTGTAGGTAGCCAGAATAAAGTTAGTTTACATTGTCCATGGTGTATATTGAAAACATTTAACTCTAGAGCTGTGAAAAGTTAAGTTAATTTATTAAATGGTTATTGTAGTCTTGTAGTTATCTTTTTTTAACCTGTATAGCTTCAATGACCAATTTACGTATTTTTTTACTGTATGAGCAAATTATAAGTAATATTTTCCTTTGCTGCTTATATTTGTCGCCTCAATAATTGTATATACGCGTCCTAACTGCGTCTATGAAACGGAGGTCAGATATTTTCTGAAGCAAACGTTTGAGTGAGATGGAGGGCAAAAATTTAAGATAAATGAGAAAGACAGATTAATATAAAGATAATAAGTTCAAGTATCACTTTATGTAACTGGCAAGTTAAACTGATGAATGCTTTGGCCCTGTTTGTTAGTTTGTCATTGCTAAATTTCCTGTGTCCTGTATTTAATATTAAAGGGGGTGCCATGCATTTTGCACTACATACTATAATAAACTGTTCCATAAGCCACATTCCTAAAGAACTAAACAAAGCCACGAATTTAGTAGTCCATGTATGTTTTATTTAAGCCACATAAACGCACTATATTACTACATACGTAGAATACATACTACATTCTACATGCATACAGACATGTAATACAGTTTCTAGTGGAACTAAATTAAATGAGAAAGTCAAAATGTCGAACAAAAGTTTGGTTCCTAAATTACCTAATAAGTTTATATTAGTAGGGCTGTCACTTATTACGTTGCTCATAACAATATATATTGTTATTGATGAATGAGTGCTCTATATAGAGTTGTCAATTTCTAGGCCATTTAAGTCCGCTGTGCACTAATTGAAATTAACCAAGACAAACACTCCTAATGTTATGTAATTGGTAATTGATATTCGTCTATGTTGATATTTTGAGATGGAGAAAGTTAGTCGAATTACAAATAGAAAAGTGCCATATTGATAATGTTTGCAAATTACTGCATTTAGTAGAATATTAATATTACTAAATTTATATTAATATATATAGGAATATTAATATATTAATATTAATGTCCCTATACTGTATATAGGGACATTCGCCTTATATCTGTAAAATATGTAGCATTATATTCGGACTACTACATTATTTCTATTGACGAATGTAAAATTCTGTCTACTTAATATCAGACTCGCCGAAAGACATATATACACATTTCATGATAATTATGAGTCTTTGGCAACAATGATTTGTTTCTAATTAGCTATATTTATATGAAATTAATGCTAGGCTAGTAAGCTTGGCGTTGTAAGTAGTGCTTAAAAATCCACAACACAAGAAAAATTCTTAGTTGGTATCGGATTTTGAATATGTTACAGATTCTTGTAGCTGTGCCCTTCCCAAAGGATCATTATTTTAAGTAGCTACTTTTTGGTAGTACATACATGTGCTAGTAGAATCCTATTAGTTTTATTGTGTCTTGTCTACCTAGAGAGTAGGGAAGTGTCATAATAATCTACAGAGACTGATTCTGCACATAAGACATAACATATTATTATCAATATCATATCACACAATGTAAAACTAAGCGTATTAGCTGAAGTCAAGAGTAAGAGACTTGTCAGAGGTTAAGCGTAATAAATATAGTTTGATAAAAGTTACGTGTACTGTACAATAAAGTATAATAGAGGTTAATATATGTACATGCATGCACATCATCCATGCATTCACACATTGGGTCGAGATTTGAGTCAGAGTCAAGTCAGGGAGGATGTGGACTTGTCTTGTGGAATGGATGGATATCTGTACCACGTCCCTTATAAAGTATGTGTGTGGATTGTGGATGTATGTATGTAATGTATATATGTATGTATGTATGGGGATGTAAAGTTGAATCATTCAACAGATAGAAAACTTTTGTTAGAATGAAATGAGGATTGGCTAGATGGTAGGTAACAGTTCGAAGAGAATGCTTTCATAGAAAACGGCCATAGATAAATGGGATGGGTGGGATGGATACGGAGATAGAAAGATAGAAGAAAGATAGACGAGCAAAAGCAAAGCACTACAACATGCAGACAAAGGCAAGGCAGAAGTTAAGGACGACCGACGATGAGTATTAAACATTTTACAGGCAATGTGCGGAGTCAAGTCATTGAGAGAGAGCAGTAAAGCAAAGTAAATAAGTTTTAAGTTTTTATACATATTCCCCCTACGTCTCAAATATATCACGGGCCTAATACTTGAGATTTTGTCTGAAATGAAATCCCAATGGGAGATTCTCAGAACTAATTATGTAAGTATGATTACGCTATGAATGCTTTGTGTGAATATTTTGTAATAACTTCTCACAAGTAAGTACGTAAGTAAAGCAAGTTAAATACTTGGAATGTACATAAAGTATTTAGTATATGCTCCAGAAAATGTATTCCTAATTCCGAGTTAATTGTTTTGACTGGCAGTACAGTATATTATCTTCAAATATTTCGTCCATTCTCCTTAACAGTTCAGTAAATGTATCATAATTATAATTCTACAATTTAATGATCTAGGTTTTGTATAGTTTTAGTTGCGAATATTTGGATAACATTTAGAAAAGTCCGGATAAAGTTTCTATACATTGTCCGCGGTTTATCAAGCCGGTATTTATTTACTTGTACTTAAGTCTTAAGTTAACTAAGGATATAATACATATTTGGACTTACATAATAAAATAGGTAGTAGATGTATAGATGTTAAACATTATAGAAATACTAGCTTAGGTATATAGTATATGGTAATACCATTAGGTTAAATACAGAGGATACAATACATTTAGATAAGTAAGTAAGTACTAGAACTAGACGAGAAGTTTTTCCGTGCTACGGGATGGATGGCATGCTAAAGGAACGAAGGCAAGGCAAGGCTTAAAGCTGCTGTGCCTACAAGTAATAGTTGTGCTCTGGATGATGGCTCTTGCTTTGGTCTGTTGCTGGCACACCAGAAAAGATGTGGCAGGCTCACCCCTGCCTTCTCCTGCTTAGACTCTTCCGATCTTGAGGTCATTTTGCAAGTGTCAAATTTTTTCCACAGAGCTACTTTCATGGCTCGACTCGTCGACTCTGATCATCAGTCTCTACAACCAGTTCAGCTCAGCTCACGATCAGCTAACTCATCTTGAGCTTGAGAATTCTTCTTGTTATTGTTGCTCTAGTCTAGCTAGTCTACTTCTTCCCTTCCCTCTACATTACATATTATTATTATTATACTGATGCTGAAGACGAGTCGCGCGAGTTTATTCTTCCTTTCCTTCAAACCCTCGCACTCGCAACAGAGCAGACTACCAGAGCGTATTAACTTACTTGCTTTTATTGCCCATGTACTGTGCTGGCTAAGTTAAGACCTACTTGATCCCTAAGTATGAAGTAGTACAGTACACCTTTAGTTTCAACCACATATTATTCAAAATACAATCAAAATGAATTAAGAATTACATTTATCTTTTCACTGGACTTAATTAAAAAAGAAATCTTAACTTTAGGTATCTAGCTATGCATATGCATATTATTGGAAATATTTAGTTTTGTTGTAGGACATTGAATGGACATGTAAGTGACACAAAATTTGGAGAAGATAGAAAATATTTTCTCCCAGATTTAGTTTATGGCTACCTTTAAACTAAACAGCCTGGAGTTTGAAAAATGGTATTATATAAAGATGCTACTGTACTACAAATATACAGCGAAATTCCTGAGTTTCCATTTTATTCATTTCACTCAGATTTTTTAATTTCGGCCAGAATGACATTACTACCTGTTGCTGGCATGCTGGACCAAGATAGCGTACCACGTAGGCTCAAGTAAGCCTTAAATATCATAAAGCTGTTAAGGAAAGATGAGGACTAGTAGATGTAGATGCACTCACTCCAACAGCAAGAGCCAGGCATAATAAATATATCTAATAAAACTTGATAGTTGATACGTAATATTTATGTGTACCTAATTATTCATCTTTTCAAATAATTACGCTTAGCTGTTACTGTTAAGCCAACCGAGCTTTCAGAACAGAACCAAAATTCATGTATTTTAACGTATGTTGACAAAATACATATATGTAGGTAGACTCAAATATAAAAATGTCTAGTATATCACGCAATAATATGTAAATATGTGAGAGATACACAACTATGTAGGTACGTAACTTTTCAGTTATTTCTCATCGAATAATTAGATTTGCAATAATGGTTGCGTTGCTTGACAAAAACTATCGTCTTTTAAAATTCAGAAATAGTGATGCAGTTATACAGAATCAGAATTGTCAATAATATCTGTACAGAGCAATCGCTAGAAAAAAATGCATGGTTCTATATCTTTTAGTATGTATATCTGTCTGAGAATTTATAAGCAGGCCTATCTTTGTCATATTAAGGAAACTAAAGAATATTCCGACTCCGACGACAAAAAGGATTAATACAATATGTGATGGAATTCCTTGCATACGCTGAACTGAACTAATTTATTCCTCTTTATCTCATAAACAACGGTTTCTAAAATAAAGAGGATATATTTACCAATGTTAATGTTTAAAGAGGCTGTATGATGTTCTGATGGAAATTCCAGTGAATAATTCAGGTGAATAATAAATAGTAAATAGTAGGTAATAGTAAATAAATATGTGCATTAATTATGATTGTAATGTTGTGTTGCACTCGGAATGCACGCACAAATTTTGCAGAATCAACTGGCGGCATGGCATTGCAAGGTGACTGAATATTTATGCAGAGTCCCCCTATCTTTTAAAAATCAATTAAGTAGGTTTTATTCAAGCTGGAAAGGGAAAGTGTGTTTAATGTTTAATAATCAGATCTTCTATGGATAGACAAACCTAGCCTCTGTTTGTCCCCTTTTATCACTATAATCTTTTGGAATAATTATGCCGTAGAAATATAGGAAACTAGTACGGTTACAGCTTTTTGCATAGCATTCGTGATTTAATAACTAATCTAAGTAAGAAATGAGACCTTGATGCATTATGGATCTTCTTACTTATGCTCTGTTCTTCTGGTCACATACATAACGTAACGTGCAAATTACATGACCGCCAAAAATCCTTGCACACGGCCTTGCTGAATGAATTAGAATTACCTAAAAGGCATGGCATCAGCACAGACTAGAGACTATAGGCATAGATGATGATATACTATAATTAAATCATGTCTCCTCCGTCTTTACTGGATTCTATGTATTTACATTTGCATTTGCATTTACATTAGTTAAATATGAAGTGAAGTGGTAGCAGAGCAGGATGCAGATAATAATGCTAAAATACCATGGCATATTTCATGGAGTCTACTTATACTAGTGCTAATAATCAAGTTTAGTGCTATGATTGTTGCTTTGACTGGATTGGCCAACGCATGACTTATCTTATGACTATGTGTGTACGTGTGTACAGCTCGTTCTAGGCTTCTGAAGAAACTTTAAAGTGTGTGCTTGTGTTATGTTATGAATGTAAACTTTGTACTGGAAAAGATGGTAATGAAGAAATGATGAAGGTACTCTCTTCTGTTGGTAGTTCGGTCAGACTAATTTGCCCACCCACCCATAATCTCCGTTCTACCCTTTACAGGGTAGGCGGCACAGAATAGACATCTAGTGTGTGTTTCACTTTGTTCGATCTTCGAATTATAGAACAATCTTTTTTATGGAGAATTCCGTGCCGCTAAGACCACACCTCCTTCCCGCTCTAAGCCAATGAGGAGCAAAAAGAGCACAACCAATCGGCTTCAACGTAAGCAAAACGAATGAAGTTCAAGTTTTGTGATTCTTGTATGCAAACAAGACTGAGGAGCAAAATGGTTTCTGCGTTTGCTGTGTACAGTGGCTGAAGTCTTTTCCTCCATTCATTATTTTTATAAAAGTAAGCATTCTATCAGAGCCGCTAGAGACGCTCTAGCGAGAAAAAATATTACTAATCTGTTGGTTGGCGGTGATGGTATGGGCTAAACTAAAAAGCTAATGAAAGTATTAAGAAACAATGCACCTTGTACAGGGATTGCGAGGTGAGCACATTAGTCTTGCCGGATGTTAGTTAGCTAGTGAATGTAGTGCGTTGGCCAGTCTTCTGAATTCATTCATACATAATATGAAGGGCGTGCTTCATTGAGCCAGAGGTTCGAGAGTGAGTTGGCGTGATGTCGCTCTGGAGTCTAAAGTTGATTCTGTTTTCAATGCAATGCACCACATCACAATGGAAACCGGTGATTAAAATTGAATTTAACTGAAATGATCTTCTAACTCATCTATTTAACTTTATTATTTAGTAGTTCATTCTAAGTATTTAACATGATGGATATACAGCATCAGGGTAATCTTGTATCTGAGGAATTATCAAACTAACAGTAGAAATTCTTATATAAATGAAACCGTAATAAATGAACAATATATTTTACACGGTTCAGATTATACCTTTTTTACTTTCCTCTTATGTACTATAAAGGTTTATTAACTTTATCAATGAATCTACAAAAATGGTGAAGTGCAAGCAATTCTCTTTAGGGAAACAAAATTTTATAGTAAAAATAATCATATGGTCAAAAGAAAGTTATAGCATAGCCTTTTGTATTTCATCCTAAGATACAAGTTATATAGTATAGCTTTAAAAAATGGTTCAAGACCATAGTCCAAAACTAAATGAAATGAAAAGTTTTGGTGTTGGCAAGGATCAATCTCCGTTTACATTTACGACAGAAATTTAAGGTAGCTTCGTTAGATAATCCAAAATCCAAAGTCCAAAGCATTGGGCACTAGCGTCTAACTAAGTACCCTTATACCTGTTTCTATGTAAGGTTCTGTTCATTGTGTGTGTTAATCATTTCATTAATAATTAATGTATGTAGACCTTTTTTACGATATATTTTCTGTACATAGCATTTGATGTTCTTGCGTAATATCTAGATTTAAAATTAAAAATCTATGTGCGGGTGGATTACATATTAATGCTGTCGACACTGTTGATTCCTAAATGCGTAATCCCATCTCTACTAAACAGTGTTCAGTTCACTGTAGATTTGTAGAATATAGAGTACCTATGCAGTATAATATGATGATCTGTTTAGTCTGTATAACATGTACTCACTTTCTGTGTGTGTATGTATGTATGTACCTAGAGAACACAACATTGAATTAACAATTGATATCTGAGGCGCAGCACTAGCACAAGTGTGCCCTTGCTAACCAGTCCGTCTGCGTCTCTATATTATGTCTCTAGCCCTATGTCTTGGGTGAAATATAATATTTAATAGTGTATGTATGTATATATTAAGTCTAAATGTACGTGTAGTGTTACGTTAGGTATGTATGTTTATGTTTTATTCTATTGCTTCGCATTTTGCTTTTGGTCTGGTTTGGTATGGTTGGGTTTTGGTCCCTTCTTCCCTCCGGCCGGACCATGCATAGCATAGCATAACCATTTTAACTAACCATTATATTATATACATATATAATACATACGCATAAGCATAAGAACGATAGCATTAGTTTTAGTGCTACCTACTACCTACCTACCTACTACCTACCTACTACCTACTATAGCTTATATTTTACATAGAGCTACAGAAGAGCTACCCTAGAGTAGTTAGTTACTTTACTTAGCTTATCGTCAGCTAAGCTAAGCTAAGCTAAGTTAGCTAGTAAACTAACATGTTGAATAGTTGAATGCAATGCATTGTTCAGTGAAATCCTCAGATTCACATTATGAGGCCAGGCAGGCCAGGCCAAGCCAGAGAGAGCAAAGCAAGAGCAGGATATGATTGTAAGTTTGGAGAACGAAGCCCGGCCAGCATTACAGGCCGCCAAGCAATCCCCCTCTCCCCATTCACTGTTGAGAAGAGCTAGTGTTAGAGCCACAGTCTTGAAACAGATGCTGAACAGTGCAAGTGCAGTGCAGTCGCTGTGAAAAAATATCTTGCCTTGCCTGCCGTCTACTTGCTTGCTTACTTCTTATTAACTGACTTATACATTACATTACACTCATACATACAGCTAAGCAAAAGCAAAGCTCTACATCACATACACTTACTTTACTGAGAGTGGATCATAGAACATACATAAGGCAATAATATTATACTTGTAAGTAATTGACCAAAAGTGCCAGACAACTACATCCACATAACTGAATAGTTAGTGAATTTACTGTAAATAGGCTCTCTTTGTATTCTACCAAGGGGTTTATTTGTTAACGTGAATGGGCAACCTCAAAAATGTCCATTTTATTTGGTTTCAAAAAGAAAGCTGCTAAAATAGATATTAAATTATGTGATTCAGAAAGAGAGACTCGAAAAGACAGAGTTTAAGAATTCGGTGTTTGGTTTTGGTTTGTATTTGTTTTGTACGTAAGGAAGTTGGAGTTTGAGTTGAAAATGTGAATTAAGTGTTTCGCTCTCTAGAATGTTTATAATACTACTACTATTACATGGAACTATTTCTACTTTAAATAGTAGAGCTAGAGAGTAGTGTTGTAATTGTATTGTGGCGTAGGCTGAAGTTGGAGTTGGTTGGAGTTCTTTGGATTTGGATGTGAGAGGAAAGTAGCCATTTATTCAGTTAATATGCCTGGCTATGTTAAAGGCACTGGCACCCACATCAACATCAACGTCTCTTCGCTTTCAAATAGGTACTGCTATGCTACCTTGGTTTTCATTTCAAGGATTTTCATCTCACGTAGTGAACTTGGTTTGGTTTGGTGCAAATTCTTCCGTTCACTCCTAATAACTGCATTATATTATAGTTTATCATTCTTACTAGCAACTAGTCTGGCAAAAGCATAGTCCCTCCTAGGCAAAAACTTTTCTATGGCTATGGCTACCATACCAGCTAAGCTAGGTACCTTTAACAGAGGCTATTTTATTTACTAATTGATAGTGTGTGGAGGCTTTCAACTATTATACTATAAAACATGCAGACTAGCCGCAAAAAACATGGTTGCTTTTGCTTCTTGTTTTTATGAAAGATAAAGGGAACCGTAGATATGGATTTGTATAGATTATGTGATTGTTATTATGAACTGCACAGATTCAATATCTTTCTACAATATTGTAGAGATTTTTAAGTAGTATGGATAAAAGACATTCTTGTTGCGTTGGTTTATGTGTTAGTTTTAACCTTGAAAATGAATGATTGAAAATTTTAAGGTTAAACTTGAAAAATATTGAAAAGGAAAGTTAGAATATAGGTTTAAATGAAATATGTTTAAATATATTTTAAGTAAAATGTAATTGAACGAATAATTCATATGTTCTGGTTATGATTTTCAGATACCCGAGGATGGTGTAAAGGACTGGAGTCCCATTCAAGGAAAACTGGAATAAAAAGCAAAGCAATGCCACTTAAAAGTGCATGGGAGAAAGAAGTTGCACTGAGCATCCTATCACCATAGACGAATAATGTGTTCTTTCTTTGTGAATGAGTCAATGTGAGAGGATGAAATTCGTTGAGGAAATCACGGATTGGTGAATGGTGACTCTGATGCGAGTGAGTGACTTAGTGATGCAGAAGAGACAGAAATTTGTTGTCAGTTAAATCAAGCTTGTGAAACTTCGACAAAGTCATTGTGTCATCAATGGCTCAAAATGGTTTTACTCGCCGTTCGAGCACCGCGACTAGAACATATCCAGGAACTGCAACTCGCCTGGTGGGAAATCCCCTGGCGGGTAGTACACCGTCCAGAACACCGCCAGGTGCTGGAAGTGTTCCAGCGGTATTCGTAAGGCCCTTGTCGCGCTCTCAGCTGGCGCCCGTTCACAGTAATGGTGCTAGTGGAACATCAACGGTCAGCGAGCCCAGTGGACCTCCCCCGCCGCCAGTCAGACCAATTTCCCTAGACCAGCCGAGACCAAGTTCGGAGCGGCACCGAAATTTGTATTTGGGTGCTCCGATTTCCCACCACAGTGGGAACAGTACCAGTAACAGCACAAACAGTAACAATAAAAATAGATTAGACAATATAACTGCGGCGGAGCAAGTGAGACTTCCGTCCAATTCCAGATCTAAAAAAGGCCATAGTGATACGACCAGTAAGGCAGTAGTAGTCACGACCCAACCCACAAAGGGAATTCTTTTACAAGAGCCAGCCTCGGACAACAGTGGGAAAGTGAAATTAGCCGAGTCTTCCATAATTTGTCCCTACTGTCGCAAGTGCCGTTGTGAGGCTTGTGCCACGCCGCGGTCTCTCCCCTCTCGATGGATATGCTCCAAGAGTATTCACTGTGGACCTGAGCCCCTCATAGACTACATAACATGTTTGTGCTGTGTCAAAGCAGTGTTTTATCACTGTGGAAAGAACCATGAGCCGGATGGCGGTGTCATGTGTGCAGATAAACCATGTTCTTGTGCTCCTCACCGAAAGTTTTGGCGATGGGGCTGCATGACAGCCATGTCTCTTGTGTTACCGTGTTTGTGTCTCTATTGGCCATGCAAAGGCTGCATTAGAATTATAGAAAAAGGGTATCAGAAGTACCACAGCAACGGGTGTACCTGCCGATCAACATCCTCCTCTTCCATGTGTGGCAATATTTCTAGAGAGCCTCCAACAGACACATCTGAAGATGAAGATCGGGGGTCCAGTCATTTCAGTCACCCATCCGTTGTTGCCGCCCGAACGGGAAGCAGCAAGCTTTTGCCATTGGACTGAAGGAAGACACCTACGCCAATTCTCACAGCGACAACACATATTGAATGCAAGCAATTAGTGAATGAGAGATGAAGAAGAAACAAAGGAGAAGAAGATCCCGACTCATTTCAATCAACAGATAGAAGAGCAGTCAAGAGATTCTTCTCCACCTCCGAGTATGGCTTCTTCCTACAGGAACAGTGTGGCGTCACTCTTGGAGGAACAGGAAGATTCACGCACCCTCCTGCCTCCCAGCCAGCGAAACAAACTGCCCGGACGACGCTCAGCGTGGCAACTAACAAAAATACCAGCAGACTTGTTAGAATATTATGTAATCCTATTGCACGTCAACTGGATCGTCATTTTCATCATCAACACCAACGCCACTTCGAAGAAGCAACAGGGAAGCTACCTATAACAACTGAGAAGAATTCAAAAACCCTTCTACAACTCAATATCCGCTAATTATACTAATAACTATTATGTGGGAGCAGTGGGACTCTGCTCTGAATGAAACGAATACGAGTACCAGTATAATCAATATGTCAAGACTGATTATTGATCATGATTTAAATTTTTGTTTGCTGATGAGAAAAACTACTAACTGGTGAACGGAAGTTGTTAATTGAGACAGACAAGAGATATGATACTGATTGAATTCCAAAGAAGTACAGTTACTCGCCAAGAAATAATTATTACCTTCTGATGAGTGTTTTATATATATATAATATATAAATAATAATATGAAATTCTATCGCATACTGTATAACTAAAATGATGCACCTCTGTAAAGTGCTCTTCTTCCAAAATGCTCAAGTGTGTTTTAGCTCTATCATAGATTATATTATGGTATGGTATGCGTATTACTGATCAGGCTAGGTCACATGAGATCGCTAAATCATTGTGTGGCTACAGTAGCATGCAACAGGCTGCAGGTGTTTTTGGCCAGTCCGGGATTCTTTTCCAAATCCGTTTAATAACTTTTTATCAATTACATAATAAGAATTGCCATCTCTTGTCAGTTGCAATTCATTCAAACCATGCGTCGATGATTTATTTTTTTGAGGCAGCCTTTGTGTCAAAGCCCTCTCCTGAGTCCTGTCCTGATCTGATAGACTCTTTTATTTAATTGTAATAAGTAATTATTATTTACTCAAATCAACATACATTCATACGTAACGTAAGACTACTCTTGACTATGTTATACATATATAATTATTATACAATATTACCACATTATAGATATTAACGATCCTGCAAATCTAGATGCTGTTGCTTGTTTCTGTAGCTACTCCATGTCGCCTGTGAGAAAGGACCATCAAACTAAAAGTCACTAGTCACATTTTCATGCATAATAATTTACCTTTTTGGATGATGTTAAAGCTTGGGCACTGCATTATTTGTGAGCGAATCCTTTGATAAATGGGAAACAAGAAATAAATGTGTACAGAACTGAATGTGCAACAAAATTACGTGTTGTGTAGTTTAAGCATTATATTATAGTCCTTAACTAAACATAAGTCCTGCAGGTCAGCTGGCCATATCATATCCTGACCGTGCTTCAGGATACGAACAGGTTTGGAAGCCAGATCCTTCTACTGACAATGGGAGCTTTATACTTACAATTAATAGTTTTTACTTACAAATGCATAATAATAGAAATACATTGCTTATTTACTGCATGATGTTGTTATAACTAAAACTAACCTAAAGCTATCTACGAATTACGAATAGTATGATTAGTAGTGTAACATTCAGAAGACTTGCATTATTATTTTCTTCATTGTCATTTTGTTGAATATGGTGCCTGCATATATCTGTACTCCTTTATACATCTTTTCACATATTTATTAGAATTACAAACTCTCTGTGTATTTTCTATTAACTGTAAGAAAAGTTCATCTCACTTAGAGGAAATGGAAATGTCTATTAAGCTAACCATGTAGATTGTATTTACCATCATAACACATGTAGCATATAATATTATCTAATATTTATAATGATATCCTTCCAGGTGCCATTCTATTTATATGAAATCAGAAAGTGTGGATTAGAAACTAATTTATAAGCTTTATTTTTATAATTTATATAGACCAAATTATTATTCTTAAGTAACAACTGCTTATTGTGGAAAAATTGTTAAAAGGTTTTCCAATACTAGATTTCATAAATGATATGATTCTGCTTTGAGTTAAGTAAAAAATATTTCTGGTCTTTGACTGAACTGAAAATGTGCTTTTGATCGATACTTTTTTATCCTATCATATTAGTAGTCGAAAACAAAACATTTTGACAGTTGCCTTACTAATTTTAGGCTACTAATTTTATTTTTCCAGGTGAAAAAAATACACAAACCACAAGTGAGTAATTATTTACCAAAATATTATGTTTTAAGCACGTTTTGACAATATTCTATAAATTCAAAACATTGAGTGATCATTTATGTCATATCATGTGAACACATGTGTACCAGTTTATTAGTATCAAATATCATTGGTAAGTACATGTATTGCAAAACATTTCATTGATAGGATCAATGACGATGCATGGAATCGGAATCATGTCTCACACTCAATATCCAAAGTATCCAGTATCAGAGTCTCTTGTTTAATTCACTGTAAATTATATTGAACAACTAAGCAATATTGCATAATATGTTACATGACAAATATCATATCGCATTATAGTGCTAAATTCCATAATATACAAAATTATAACCCTTCCCAGGAATTTCATACATACATACATAAATAAACCAAATATCAATTAGAATTAAATTAACTACATTTGTAACATACTTATAGAAATATATTTGTCCAGTCCTTAGAGAGTTAAATTAGTAGAACTGAAATTATAAACATTTTAATGACAAACTTCCTGTAATATAATCCATTGGTATTCTGGACTGGAGTACAGGATGTGCATACATTATGAAATATAGCTCAGCACAATAGTATGTCGTTTTTATTCTATCCAAGTCAGCATTTAACCTAACCCCCATCCCATATAATCATACACACAATACAATTGTCTGTTCAGCACTTGCAATGAGATATTCATCAAAATTTCTATGAGCAGAGCAAAGCAGGCAGGACATATTCACATTTTCACATAACACAGCACATACAAACATAATGCATACCATAATACTGTAACAATATTATTTACTTTATGTGTAGAAAAAATTGTTTGAAGAGAAATATTTAGGAGTAGGACTGAAGGTATTGTGCATTGTGTTAAATAAGTATTACAGAATTAAAGGAAACCTAAAAATGTGACATTAGAGGAGGAAGGGAAAAATATTTTTTGAAGAATTGAAGTGAAAAGTGTCTACTAACTATAAAGGATCACTTAAGCAGAAGCAATTCTTCGTTCTTGTTACATTATTGCGGTGTGTTGCCTTGCATTGTTATCGTAAAAGTATACATGTGAACGTAATAAGGCTTATAGAGGAATGGGGATGATGATGGCGTTGCGTTGGCGAGCCAAGGCAAGGCAATGAAGGAACGAACGAAAAGGGCTATGTGTGCATCCACAAAACAAAACGTGTACAAAACTTACTGAGAGATTGAAGATTTACTTTTACAACACATTGCATACATACAGCATAAAATACAACAGACTTACAGACGGACAGAGAGATGCACTGAACTGATGATACATGGAGCGAGGTTTTAGTCTAAGTTTAAGATGAACGCTAGCAGGCAAAGATTATATAGATATCCTTTTCCGTAAGTAATATATATAACTACATACTATAGTAGTTTTTATTGCATATATCCCACATAGACATTTATTATATCACTTGTGTTGTGTTGTGTAAGTTGTGTTGTGTACGTACATATGCACATATCTAGAAATACAAAATAGTTAGAGACAGATGCAGATGCATAGAATGAACTAAAACTCAGAACACGGCATCACACAACATAACAACTAGTATTTAGTAATACATATTATTATGTATCTATATAGTTAGTTTAGTAGGGCTGTTTCTTACTTACTTACTTACTTATCCTTAGCTATTGTTACTATAATAGGGAGGAATAAGAACCAAGATTTTGAGAATGAGCTGACTGACAATGAGAAGGAATGAAACGAAGAAGAAAAACCAGGAACCCAAGTAGTCGTCGTCCCACCCAACAGAACAATCAGTGTTCATAAGAAGAATACAAAACATACGATACATACGGCAGCTAATGCGGAATAGGAAGCACGGAAACAAGAGTTGCCCTGCCTGGCCTGGTCTGGCCCGTTGCTTTCTGTCTGTTGTTGTGGAGCGTTTTGGCCAGCCATATGGTAATCATAATCATTCATGGAATATGGATGGGACAACAACCAATCCAAAACTTTTATATAATATACCCAAGTAAATAGTATACAGAATAAGAAAGAAGGCAACGAAGAAAGGGACCTTGTAAGTCACTTTCTGTGTCCGAGTTAATGTATGTAGGTACCGTATTTCCCGATATAGGGGGTTCGGACTAAATTATGCTTATGTAGTATGATATTCATTCATATTTATTAACTTGGCGTAGCTGTAGGTAACAGTTGGGCTACTGTTAGATGATTGATGATACGGTAAATCTTCTAGAATTAATTAAATTGCTCATCTTAGATTTATTTGCAACATGTCACACTCATTTACATTCCACTGAGACATATCCGGAAAACTTCCTGCAGTACATTATTGACCCCCATTCCATTTCAATGGCTTACTTAGCTTGTTAATATGCACTTGTCAAAAAGTGGTGCTACAATGTGTAGTATTAACAAAATATCTGGCTGACTATAATTG
Organism: Tomocerus mixtus; assembly: GCA_034694165.1. Taxonomy (NCBI): domain Eukaryota; kingdom Metazoa; phylum Arthropoda; class Collembola; order Entomobryomorpha; family Tomoceridae; genus Tomocerus; species Tomocerus mixtus. The sequence continues at coordinate 37,775 of JAQFYC010000038.1, read as the reverse complement.
TCCAGGGAATTTGTAATACTGGGAATACGGTGGGTAAAACGGAAAGCTACTAAAGTTAAGGGTCGGGTGCTCTCCTGCCTGGCTCACTGCCTGTCTGTCAGAAAAGCAAGGGCCTAGTGAGAGAATCTGGTTTTCCTTTTCCTTTCATCTTATAAACCCACATATATATCACACGATAGCCCCATTATGCTGCATGTAGTGAGTATATAAGAAAATATTTAGTAGAGGTCCTCGAACGCATAGCCCTCCTTACCAAAGTATACTCTGCTCTTCGTAAGTACATCTTCAATAGTCCCTACATATAGTGTTACCGTATTTACTATATGAATCTTGACATAATTTAGTTGATTGCTCTTTTCTTCATCTTTTTGCTCTCCAGTTTTTCTTTACTCATATCTAGTATCCGTCAGTCGTTGTCGTCCTTCTCAACTTCGTTTCTATAAGATTAGCAAAATGCGTAGGATTTATTGTTACTTGGCATTATGGCATTATATTCTTACATATATGTTTTATTACATAAGTAGTTTAAGGATATGTAAGTATTATCTCTAGCTATGTACTATTACGTGTGTCCTAAAAACGTAATCATAAAACATGTAGTAAGTGTAAAAGGGCTTATAGAAATAAAATTGAAAACTATTCAATGATACCTAGAAATTAGAATACAATAGAGAGCTTGGCTGCCCTAGCTAGGCCAGATACCATCAAGTCTGTCCGTAATACAAATACAACTATATGTATATTGCCTTCTTTGCCCTTACATAAGAAGAGTCGTGTATTTATGTGTGTATACGAAGTACCTACATACATGGGTAATATAGAATAAACCATTAGAGAGCATCCAGAGCAGATGTAATAAATTAGCTGGAAGCTGGACACATTTTCCCATTCAGTACATCACAAAATATAGCTAATCGGGATTTAGATATTCAATTCACACATTTTAAAGTGTTCCTATGGACAGTTTAAGTAAAATAATTGTTTAGGTACACAATTCCTTTAATGCATCACTCAGGAACAAATCAGCATGCAATGTTTCCTATTTCCCAATAAGATTTCTCAAGGACTCAAGAACCCCGTCCAAGTTTAAGTTATGTTATATCTCCATCAAGTCATACTACGTTATCATTTTTAACATTTACCGGAACTTATATAGTGGACAGACAGAAGCACTTTCATGAAGTTAGCATCCAGTTACTTAATAAAACTGCATTTCTATGTACTTATGTCCTATGTACCATTGAGTAGAGTTGCACTGATATAAACGTCTCTATGTTGTAATAGTACGTCGTGTTATTTAACATCATAAAAGTAAAACAGACCAGAGTTGGTTAAGTTAAAGCTATAAGTAAGTAAGCTATTTAAGTAGTCCGCTCTAAGTCTACCTACCTAAAACTATCACAGTAACTACTGCTTACATCAATATACAGATATAGCGCACAACAAGTACTAAATACTTTAAACTCTTCTTTATAAGTTAGTATATTGTACGTATTCTAATAGAACTGCAATACAGACAGTAGTCTGCACAGCTAGTGCATAATAATATGTAACATCAGTTTAATATTATATAAAAGTGTGCAAGTTAAAGGAGCATCCCTCTGACAAAATAAATGTACTACGTATGTATGTATGTATAGAGTAGTGTTTGTCCGTCGGCTTTTCTCCGTCTCCATTTTCCCATGCTTTGGCTGCCTTTGGCTTTTGACTGTTGAGTTGAGTTGAGTCAGTCAGCTTGAGCTCACTCACAGCCAGCGGATGACTGATTCACTGATTGGGAAACATATGCGCTCACTTCCGGTCTTCAACATTCTACAAGACTTGACTGAACATTTGAACGTCAAATTCATCTATTCGCCTCCACACATCCGTTATTATCTCTGCATCACTCGAAAACGGCTTAGCTATCCACATCCACTACACTTATACTAGATCACTCTATTCTCTATACTATATCTGAACTATATACTACATAATATAATGTATTATGCTCTTTAGTTGGATATCATATTATATTGTTATAGCTATAGCTGCATGTATATCTATTTGTAGATTAGTTATACTCTGTATTTCAAAATATATTTAGTTGACTATGTAAGTATATTGTACATACATACTCTACATTCTACATTGCATAAATATATCTCATCATCCTTTCCATCCAAACAGACAATTCCGTGTCTTACTTAATTTCACATTACATTTTACTACATCCATCCATTTCCATACATACAATCATACAATAACTAAACTAACTATACCTATATAGTAGGTACCTTCATTACATTCTTTACTCTTTACTTGCATACTTACTACATAACATAATAATATAATTCTCTTGGTCTTTTTCTTCTTATTTCTCTCACTCACATGGATTCTATTCTACTTCTTCTTAAATACAAGTGCGTTCGTTCGCATCGTAGCGTAGTTAGTTTAGTTTTAGTATAGTACAGAAGTACAGAACACAGTTCTAGATGCAGTCAAGTAAACTAACCAAACCCAACCAACCAAAAGGCTCCTGTGATGATAATGGCTGGCTGGCTTGCTGATGTTGAGCTCACTGCATGGTTGAGCCGTGTTTCTAGATAGAAACTGAAGATCCTTTTGCAGAATCATTACCTAGAGCTACATCACATCACATTGCATCACACTCCTTCACTTTATAGCACATGCTCAACTACAACTAGTATGTGAATGTGGATAATAGGGAATACAGAAGATTGAACTGAACTGACGACGAGTTTACTTACTTACAAATAAGTACATATGAAGAAGAAGATCTCTCTGTTCATCTCTAGCTTGATTTTATTACACGTCTCACTCTCCTCAACCTTTTTCATAGCCAAAACGAAACTAAACTACATAAATCTACAGAACCATTTCTAACTCTTTTAAACTTCATTTTCAATATTTAGAATATCTCTTATGTGCTTGCTTATCTTTAGAATGACTAAAACTCCCAATCAGAGTCCCTAACCTATATTACATTACATTCTTAGACTATACATGCACATGTAAGTACATATTTATGTACATTACACTATGAACGCTTACTTACGTAGGATTATAGCAGTAATTTTTCTCCATTCCAATTCCTGCGAGCATAGATATATAAAACAAGTAATGGTTTCTAGCTAACTAAGCTAAACAATGTATCTCTTAGGTAGTAGGACGTACTGAACTGAAGATGAGATTGCATTTTTAGGTAAATGCTTCTTTGCATGGATTGGAACTTTACCTCAAAGATAAAGATAATATTTTCAAGAATCCAAGTCCTTCTATAGATATAGTACAAATATAATACTTATTTCATAGATAGCCTTAGTTAGAAATACATATACAAATAATAAGTAATAATATTCTAGTAGAGCAGAGCAAGGAACTGCTCAATAAAACAGTACTAATGTATGTAGAGTAAAAACAAGGAAGAGAAAAGATTTGAGCTTACGAATCATCTCTCTCAACCAACTCATCTCAATTTTACTACTTTATTTTACTAACTTGTGTTTTGCTTACTTACTCTATTCACTATTCCATTCCAGGAGCCTATAGGTGTACATTTCATCTACAAGCAAGACACACGCTATTATAGTTACATACTTATACTTACACTACATACGTGGCTGTTTGTTAACTCTAGCTCTGCAGAATAAGCAGTTCACCTTATTATGTCATGTCCATGTCTGTTATTATGTTCTGCTTTTGTCTGACTAAGTTATCTTCAGTTCACTACTTTACCTACAGAATACAGAAGTACACACACCAAACCATCATAAGTATACACATTAAACAGAATAAAATATTATTTGAAAGCAAAGGATGCTGTTGATGTGTATGTGGCTGACTGTCGTAGCATTACAGAAATTACAGAATAGATTCATGGCGTGGCGTGGCGTAGCCTGACTTGGTTTGGCTTTGGCTACCAGGAACATTAACTGCAATATTAACTACAGTTCAACTTCAGCTTCAATCTTACATCCAACATCCAACTTGCCAGATTTGACTTTAGTATACTAAGGCAAAAGCAAACTAAAACACAACAGACATTCAGATTCAGACATCCTCTCATTTGACTCACTCACGAATTAGTTTAACCAGCTATCTAGTTAGCTACTACAGCACATTACATTGCTCTGATCTATCCTTTGAAAATCTTACGAAGGAACTATGTATAAACTATGATAATTTTCTGTTATTTCAATGTGTACAAACATTCGCAAACAAGCAACTCGCATTTCATAACAATAAAACCTAATGGCAGCAATTACCTAATGGAATAGAGCAGTGTACATGCATAACAAACATACCAAAGAAGCATTAAAGAAGTAATTTCCCTGTTACTGCAGATCTGCAGATGAAGATTTTAGTAATAAGCATCATGTATACAGTAGTACATAAATCTAGAAAGGATAATATATTACTAGACAGGGCAGGGTCCATATTCCAATAAAAATCTGTTTAGCTGTTACTAAAGCTAGAAGCCATGAAATCAGCATTTGACAAATAGTATAAAAAAATTTACTTGTAACTACATGTTATGTCAAAATCTCATGACTCGGTATATTTTTAGGGTCACCTTTCATAGCAATTTCTCAAAGTAGTCGACTCCTACGCTGAATTGAGATGTACAAAAGCATAAATGCTTGAGATTTATAATGACGACATGACATAAGTATGAAATGAATCTTGAATCTAGTCCGAATCAAATTGTAAGTTGTTGTGTACAGCGATTAAGATTATATATATGAAATTTAAGACTTTGAGATTGTGACAGGCAAAAAATCATGCACAGCACATAAATATTAAGGATCAAAATTAGTACGTGTTTAATTACTACTAATTTCGATTAGCCAAGTTGAAAACGTTTGCGTTTAATTGTTGTCCTCATGACATCGATGCATGTAAAATAACAACCTAAGAGGATCTCTACTTACTATATTACAGATCTGTATAAGTCTTTGTCTTTGCATAGACACTTTTTTAGCTTCTAGAATGATCTTTCATAGGAATGATGGATAAAAATAGAATAATATCTTGTCCGACCAAAACATCTTTCAATAATTTCACAGATGCATATACATCACGTTTACCTACACATACACATAAGCATAATAATATTCTGCTCAGTATGTACAAAAGCTACTAGTGATAAGTACGCATATCACGCATGCTATAATTCCTTAATTTACAATTCACATCCACATAGATTATAAAATATAATGTAGTGCAGTTATTATATTTATAAAATTATGCACTCTATACATAACGTATTTCATACATTTCTTTTGTAAAGACTGCTAAACCAAACCACACATGAGATATTTATTTCAAACGGACGATGAGTCCCATTGTTCATTGTAATGTAATTGTAATTCATTCTCCATCAAAATTATATTTAACCATAGCGTAATAAAATAATATCAAACATTATTATTACACAGGTATGTATGATTTAGGTACCTAAGTACCTACATACCTTTTACCTACGTAAGTACGTAGGTAGAATTAAATAGCATAGAATGTGCATTTTGCATTTCATATAATTAACATTGGTGTAGTTGGTATATTATGATATGTTATATTATATTACGTAGAGGATGCATCGTAGTTTGGTTTGTATTGTATCATCATCATCATCATAATGTATGTGAATGCTTGGATTGAAGTTTAGGTAGTGCACATGTAGACCAAAACTCATTTTATTTCATTCATTTCTTACCCATTACATTAGCTATTTTCTGTTTGAGATTTGGAAAGGTTCTGTGAAAGGAACCACGCTTCGCTGAAAACATGATGCTATTCTGTACTGGTGCGGTGATCTTATTAGATACCAGGGAATGCTTCTCACTACAGTGTGCACTGAGATGATCTATGGAAGTAATAATATAATAGTGGAACACAGATCTTAGCAGTCAGGCAACTAGTACTAACGTAAGTTGAGTTTAGTTTAAAATATTTAGGTACTTCTTCTATCCTCTAAAAGTTAGCATTTCCATGGAGTACATATATATATAGTAAGTACGTACGTACATAGTACATAGTATATCTATATCTATGTACTTAAAATATGTATCTATACTTGATGTATTAAGAAGGGATAAACAGATCTACAAAGATGCATGTAGGTACCTAAATCTGTATGCATGTTTTCCGTAGTTACTGATTCTTGGCTAAGTAAGTATCTTCATAGAACAGAACTAATAGTTGCTACATTCATTACAAAGCACAGCATAACATCTTGACTGATTTAACTGACTCCACTTACTCTAGTGTAATGCCAGAAATGTGCCAAGCTGAGAAATAAAAAAATCCTAATTTCTTCTGTTCATTTGAACAATTGGACATTTCAGAGAACGGTTCCTTTCATTAGGCATTTTGCATTGCACTGCACAAACAGTGGCACATTGAGAAATATCACTATTTTTTGCAACGCTTCTCCAATCCTAATAATGGACTGACATCGAAGGTGACAGAATGTAGTCTAAATTCTAAATCTTACCCAATTAAGTTGCAAGGATTCTTTGAGAACTTTTTTGTGCAAAATTCCCTTATTAATTTTACATATAAGCGTCTCTTAATAATGCTATATAAGTATTGACTTATGACTACTTGTAACTACTATAGACAGGTTTACACTTTACAGAAACAATTTGCGTCAAAAATCGTCAAAAGAAAAAAAGTGAAAACTATTTATGTTATTTTCTATTTTGAACAATGATTTTGGTTTCAAGGAATTATAAATTAAAGAAAATAATTGTAATTTCTTCAGTAATATGCCATTTTCTTTTATGTCCTTTCTCACACTTTTGAGCGAATCTTGTTTCTTTAAAAAACCTTGCTTAATGTAAATACAATAGCATAAAAACACTCAACAAGTCAAATCAGCCAGAGAGTGTATGGAAAACAAATTATTGATTTTAATGCTAAAAGCAGGAGCGAAAGGATTTAATTTGATTGTAATAATCTGGTCACCCTTGCTTAAGTGGTGGTTGTGATCAAGTGGTAAACGAATTACGCCCTGTGTGATGGATATTTGATACACAAGTTTCACGCAGTAGCTTTTTGATAATGTTGTTTTATTCTTATGATGGAGATAGTCAGGCCAGGCGATAGTGAGTAAACTTATTGGTAGGAAGTTAAGTTACTTATTATTATGTATATAGCTAAGCTGGATATATGTGCTTACATTCATATAGTGCAAGATGTTCATACAACTTTGCCAACACAACAACATAGCACTCACTCTCTCAATCTTCACAATTCACCACTTATAGAGATACTCAACACAAGACAACACAAGTCGACTCTTCTCTATTCTTTCGAATCAAATATCATGCGTTACAGAAGGAATTGTACTTACGAATCTCTGTTTGTTAGTTTACATTTTGCTTACATCTAACTTAAACTAACAATAAGTATATCTATATATAATAATATATAAGCTCACTTTCTCATATAAGTAACCATAGCTGGTAGCATATACTGGTATTGTTTCCAAAGATGAGAGATGAAGGAAGGCTACTTAACTCTATAGTATCTGTCGATTGTGAGAAGTTGTTTCTTTCATTATGTAAGAGCTCAGCTTGCATCTACAGTCGACTCTTACATATAATATAGCAGATACACGTTCCTATCCTATAGTATAGTAGATAAGGAGCTCACAATTCACAAACTCGCATCATCATAGAATCACAACAGTAATAAACAGATAGATTTGTCTACTTTTCTGTTCTGCTGACTGACATGAAGATAGAGGTGCATTCGGAACCTTTTTAATGCACCGAATCTTCCATCAACCTAATGAGTAACTCATAAGAATGAAAAACTAATCTCATAGCAAAGATAAGTTTCGTAGATTCGTCAATTCCTTGTAAATCGTTAATAAAATGTATATCAAAATTAACATAATGACTTGTTATTATTTGTATGTTTAAAGTTGTAAAATGTCCATTAACTCTACACTTATTAGAGATCCCACCTTTAGAAAGAAGTGAAGCACTACTTCATCCAACTCCCAAGTGAAAAGACTAGGCACCTTACGATTAGTATCACTATGTATTGTGTGGAAGGTAGTATGCAGGTACCTGTTGCAAATAAATACTATATACCCTATGCATCATATCTACTACGGATGACTTTAAGTAAGAATGATATTTTACTTTTTACTTGCGTTTTAGATTAGCTATTACAGTGGAAGAAATTTATTATTATGTATTATACTATCTATATTTGTTGGTGGACCTGAGGTTAAGTCTGAGTAAATGAAATACTAAATAATCCGCAGTAACTCCAAATCATTTGGCAAATCTGGAGCAAAACAATAAACTAGCCTGAAAAAATCTTTATATATCATATGAAAATTAGTTGTTATCATTGGAGTATTTGCCATGAATAGTAAACATCTTCCTTGTCTGGTCAGTTTACCTAAAACAGATATTTGGCCATAGGTTCTCAAGCATGTATTGGAAGGCTAGGTAAATTGTAGCTAATTAAGTTCGAAACAATACCTGTATATCTGTATATATTCAATTAATAAATTTTGAATCACTTCGACTAATCTAATATATACACTGTGTTAGAATTGGCAAGCATGTTATATAATATGCATTTTTGTATATTGCAATTTGGATTTACTACTTATCATGTAAAGTAAACATGTAAAATAATCATGTAAAGTAACCATGTAAACTTTTTCTATTACTAAATATAATAATGATGGAAATATGCATAAAGTATTTATTTATGGGCAGTTGGCTTGGTTGCTTACAATTGAAATAACATATTATTTTTTCTTTAGAAATCACCAAGCTAAGTACTAAAATCTATTTACATTGATATAAATATACACTTATGTCTGTCTTAAAATGGAAGCATAAAACATCATAAAGTATGGTTCTCTTATATGGGTAAACTGGAGTGAACGTAGTATGTATTTATAATAAGTATAGCAAGTGCATAGTAAAATTGTATTTTTGGGTTAAAAATATGGTAAGTGTAAAAAGTGACTGTTTATTATTTTAATTTGAAAAGCTCCTTCCCGTTTCACGTTGGAAAGGAAAGTTAAGTCAACAAGAAGTCTTAAGTCACAAAATTATGTCTAGCACAAGACATGGGCAGTAGAAAATGTTAAGTGCCTTCAGCATCCGGTATTCTACATGTACACATGACAAACAACTGGAAATGAGGTGTGTATGCACGAGGGAGGCTGTGTGCAGATACCCGTACCCGTTTTACGTAATTGCTACAATTCATAGGCGTATCCAGCCATACCGGCTAACAGGGCTTTAACCCCCTCTTGGAAGTAATCTCTAAATTCACCTTTTGAACGTCTACAACAAGACCAGAATATATGCTTAACTAATTATTTAACTAGTGTTAAGTTCCTAAAGAAAGGAGAATATGAATGCCCTCCATTGATTATCTGGATTGGTACGCCCATACCACAAATGTAAACTGGGTTTTCCCGAAAAATTATTTACAGCTAGGTAATCTTCCTTAAGAGTTGTACTAGTGGCAGATGACCACTTTTATTTTTAACTTTTCGTGATAAGTGCAAGAGACGATGTACAGGTAAATAAGACGTGCCCAAATTATTTAGCGGTGCAAATAATATTCATCATGCCACCACAAAAACTCATGAACGCAATACACTATTTACCTACCTACCCATATCGTCTTAAAATAGATGAATAAACATCATTCATCCGTCGTAATTGTATTTTTAATTTTTCTTTCATGGAAAACTATGCTCATACATCGGTACATAAATGACATTGAAATGTATTCTTTTCACTCAGCTAATAATCATAGTAAGTCTGCTTACTGAAAGCAAAAATTTCATGTGAATGGCCGTCGTGGGAAATCTACCGGACGATACCTTTACTTTACAGGCAGCAAAAGTGACGCCCTGCTTTGTCATGGGTTGGCAGGCTAGCCAGGTAAGGCAACATTTATCTCTATCTTAATAAGAAACTTAATGAACATTAGAGTTGGGAACAACTTTTGCTATGAAATAAATGGAAAACATACTTGAGGTAGCACATAATTATTACAATTAGAATGCTAGATTCGATTTTTGTTGTCCGATTTTCCATATGGATGATTAAGAGAATATTTATTATTAATAATGGGTATTGATTAAAGGCTTTTACATTTGTACTTTTAAAATACACCCAAATATGTCAGAGTAGCCTAAAGATTTAAATTTGTAGCAGCATCAGATGCATAATTAACTAACGTTTACAATTATAATAATTTAAAAGACTCGACTTAAATATTAGATGTTGACCATTAAGACCGTTTTACAGTAACATTTTTCCTATTTAAGTAGCGGTATGGCATTTACTGTAATGCACTTCTTATTTAACAATGTAAAGGATTTGTTAAAGTTGTGTCACCTGATGATACGTTTCCTTCATGGTTAAATTTATCATACTCCAACAATATGAATTCTGAAAATGATTAACGTGAAAGTAAATATATCAAAATGTCTCAGAATCGTTTATGAGAATGCATGAAGGGTACATATCAGTAGTAAAAATTATACATACCTAGGTAATAATAATTATACAAACGTCCATAGAATCCCAACTTTATCTGATGGACACCTACAATGAATTGAATGTGAACTTGGATTTTGTACATATTGCATTACATTTTGCATGAGATTGTGCGGTTGCTGGTTGGTTTGGTTTATATACTAGTCGACTACTCGAATGAATGCTTTTGCAGAGTTTCGGTTCGTATATCGTGTATTACAACTACATCAGTGTCCAGATAAGCAACCATCTCTACTCAATTCTTCAACTATTTAACTAACGAATTTAATAAACAATTCCAATATTCTTACATATATATTAAATATATTTAATAGCATGCAAGGCCCAAGCAAGTACCCCTAATTATATATTCCCTTCTAAACCAATGCTAAAGAATTCTTATGCAACATAACTATGTAATTCTCATCTCTTTTTATTCCTGTGGCAGACACTTTGATAGAAATATCGGAGTTCCGAATTTTCACCCAATACAGCAGATAGATTCAGACAATTTGGTTACTTATACTGACTCTGATAAATCATTTACTTAAAGATACTGTTTGTTTGTTGTTACATATTGCCCATAATATGTGTGTACTTGTATTTGTATATTTAATACAATATAAACTTGGATGAAAGCTGTTATGATAAGCTTACTTTAGATGTACATACATGTATGTAGTATGTATACGTAGATATACTTATGTACAACTAACTTAAAATTGGAATAAGATTCTTAACATAATAAGTAAATATACGTTTGAGTTTTACTTAAATACAAAGCTTGGTAAACTTTCGTTAGTTATTAAAGCTAAAGTTAGGTACTCACTCCTTAGTTTTAGCTGAGGAGAGTCAGAGTCTCAGCCACTCATTGTCAGTCTCGTTTCTCTTCTCTGACTCCTTTCATTCATTATAGACAATGAATGAAGAAGGGTTTTCTGTTTCTTTTCCATCCTACTCAACTGATCTGATGATGAAACGAAGGGAAGGAGAGAGGATAGGGCTACGGCTATCTAACTCCTTCTTCCTTCAGCTTTGCATTGCATTTACTGATCCTCATTCTCTGTATCTGAACTGCAGTGTAAAGTGTAAAGTGTAGACAGTAGACTGTGGTGTACTCATCCTCATCCTCTTCTGAAGAACACAACAGAATACAGCCAGGCAGGCCAGGTTGATAAACGGCTTCTGATCTGATCGTGGCCTGAGTTGCCTTTCCTTTACACTTAAACTTAAATCATGGATATGCATGGAAAGAAGCTCTGTCAGTTTCCTTTAGCCTCTTGGCTTATCTATCTCTTAAATCCCCATTACATAATATTAAGTACTATGCCTTACTACTTTACATACATGGCTAAAGTATAAATGTGTTCAATGTCGTACCCTAGTACTTATATCCTATAATGTGAATGTGACTCTGATACAATTTGAAAAACGAAGCAAGCTCCTCCACTAATCCTACCTGATACAATACACCTCCTGCTGTATGTATTCTATGTTCATAGGGTCCAAAATGTTAAAATGTTAAAATTGGCGCTCGAGGATGCACGAAATACTGTTTAATGAAACCTACGTGTAAGGAGCAACCAGTATTATCAATGAAACGAAGGATTATTGTGCAAATATTTTGGCGAAGAGCTTATACTCTATACTCTATAGTACAAGGTAGAAAGTGTGCATGTACGTAGTATAATATAAAAGGTTGCATGAGATATTGCATAGCTTTTGGAATAATTATTATGACATGACAGTAGCTAGTATTTTCATTCAGTTGTTGCAGTTGTGTTGTATACAATGGAAAGTTACGGAATGTAAAGGTTAAAAAGTTAAATGTAAATCCATGAATTACTACATAGGTAGGTAGGAGTAGGAGTATTCCATTAATTATGTATGGAAGCTAACATTATGCGAATTAACTGGGCTATTAAGTAAATCCTTCTAATCCAGTCCAGTGTTATTTAACTATAATGGGAAATAGGAGAAGACATTCATTGCACTGCACTGATACTGATATTACTATAGAGTTACAGACATAGCATACAGAGGTTAGCATAGAATGAAGCTGATTGTTGACAAAACGGAAAAATAGTTATGCAACATAATTGTACGTTCCCTGAGTTTATGTACGTATGTATGTATGTGTGTTAAGATTTCTTGAGCACAATAGTTCTCCTTTGAAGCAAAGCCATTGAAGGGGTTGGTTTTGGTTGGTGATGTGTGAGTGTGAGTGAGTATTCGGTCATTGGGGCTGATGGTTGAGAAATCTTCCAACCTAAACTCGGATCTCTATAGGGGGCTTCCAGCCTCAAGGAAAATGAAATGACAGCTGCAAAGTTAAACCCGTCCTGTTGGCTTTTTCTACCGCCAGAATCCAAGAGACGAACTTGGAAGTCAGACTCAAGAAGACTCACAACAGAACACAACATAAGCTCACAATCTCACTCACTCCACTCATCCTCAGTCAGTTAACTTAAGATACACACACATACATGCATATAAGACGTACTTACAGATAATACCTACTATATGTATGTAAGTATGTACTAGTTACGTCCATACATCTCAAAATCTCAAGAACTACCTTATATTACACATACAAACAATATCCAACATGTACCTATGTACTTATATATACAGGATAGCATCCTCACATCAGCATCATCATCTTCTATTCACACAATATTAAAGTTAAGACTAGTTTAGTAAGCAAAGCAAAGTAACTAGTATGAATGTAATATACGTACATATCTGTATGTATATGTACTTTCCTAATATTCCATCTAATTGTGGTTCAGTGTTTGGAGTTTTAGTGAATCCTGTCCTGTTCCCTTCTGCTGATTCTTAACTCTAACTCTGAAATATTATCTGTCTGATTCCCTGCCCTCCAAACACTAGCCTAGCCCTAGCCTAAGTCTTATGATACGAACGACGATTAGCCAAGCCAAACCAAGCCAACATAAGAGCAGCCGAGCCTCGCCTGCCTGCTTGCATGTTATCTTCCATATAATATACATACTACATAATAATATTATATCTACACTACTTAAATATATGAATACTACTTATTTTACATTACTTCCACTCACTACTCAGAGTGTTGCATCATATTATTATTATTCCATCTATGTGTGAGATTTATGTAGTTCAATCTATCAAGGTATAAGCTGAGACTTAGCTCCCTTGATATTTAAACTCTAATCATCTTATTAGCTATACTTATACTATATAGCATAATATAAAATATCTGTATGTACACAAACTTCATGCAAGTTGTACTTAAAATTTTATATTTACGATTTACATGTGCTGTGATATACGTACTAAGATTACAATTACAATACTAATAAATATATGGAAGGACATGTTATTTCAATTCTACCACACCACAATTATATATTTGTGTCTATAGGTATAGTAGTCATAGTTAATCCTATTTTCCTACATAAGTACTATATAGAGTAAGTAAAATAAGCGTATGTATGAAAGTTAAAGCAACAATGCAATGCATGGATATGAATTGAGTTGGTTTGGTTTGGCTCAGTCAAAGTCAAGTCAGATTCAAATCCCTTCCCTTCTTCTTCCCAGTTAGCTAAAGTTGTTATACAAAGGCAAAGGTACATACTTATACAATATTACATACTTGTACAGATTTCAAATGCCCACATGTACATATATATGTACTATATAAGTAGTAGTGTACATTATTATAATACATATAAATATACTACTACATACCCAGTTCCCTTTCCTTCTTTGCCATGTCATGTATTAGCATGAGTTTGAAGTTCGAGTTGAGTATTATGTATGTGGTAAGTAAAGTAAGTATTATAAGTATGTCTGCCATGCCGTGCCGTGCCATGGCATATAAGCAAAGTATGGCCTAGTGTATAGCATAAATAGCATGGCACTTGTTCGTAATTTTTTGTTAGTTGAACTGAACGAACGGACGGACGTAGGTAGGTACCTACCTACTATTCTCTTTTTATCATGTCCACTTTACAATTCCTTACTTCCGCTCCTTAATAACCCTATGCACTCGAGCTACTTGATTGTGGCATCGCATGGCATGGCTGCATGAGCAGAGAAACACATACATACAAATACATACTAGAAGTAAGTTAAAGCGGACTTACTTCATCTACATTACAGACTTACCTAGGTACTAGCTAGGTACATTACATACATACATACATACATAGTACATCTGCCATGCACGTAATTATAAGTAGGATAAAATAAATTTATAGTTGTTTGCTAGCTTAGCTTAGCTTCTATTATATTCCAGCTTACATACATTACATACAGACTAGGATTTGATGATGATGCTTTTACTTGCTTTGCTTACTTGTACTTATTTAAGTTAAGAGTAGTAGAGCTTATTGTTAGCTTCGCTTCCTTCGGAAAATCTCACAGCATCAGCATTTTTACTCACAACACAACAAGAATATTATTATTATACTTATGTATGTATATACTATTTATATAGAGTATATTATAGTGGGTATCGTTATGTATTGTATGTATGTATGGAAATGGAAGTAAGTAGGTAGTAGGTACCAGACATGATAAGTATAATATTATAGCTTCCTTTAGTTTAGAGGTTTAGACTACTAAGCACATTCATACATTACATTATTTTGCATCTATAGGAACGTGAACGAAACGAAGGGACGGGCGGATGGACGTTACATTGATTGTTACATACCATACCAGCAGAGCAGACAGTATGGAGGGCGAAGGAGCGAGGGGAAAGACCAGATTCGATTCATCTATTCGACATAATTACAGAACACATAGGACATGGAGCTAACATAACGTAAAGCTGGTGGCTTAACCTAGCTACTTGTACCTCCGCTCCACGCTCAACAAATGTCATATCCGCAGTACATTGAGATTGAGTGTGTTATTCTGTTGAATTGAATGTTTGTTGCTTGCGTTGCGTCTCTCTGGGCCAGTTCAGTTAAGTCTCCTCTATTAAATCACGTCAGGAAGAACAGAAGAGTCGAACTCGAAACGAAAAAGCAAAGCCGGTCGACCCAGTAACTATTATGAAAATCCCCAGATTCGCTTTCAAAGCAATTACCACGTTTCCCGACACTTTCTCCCGATTGCTCAAACACTTAAAAATAATACCTACTCCATTTCTTATTTGACTAAATGCACCGAAACATAGATCCAACCAAATGACATCGTAAATACTAGAACTAAACTAATTACTTTTGTTCATAAGACTACAAATCCGGCCATACCCTGAGGATTTGCATAATTACCATTTCCAGGATACCAAACCAATAAATATTCAATCCACTTACTGCTAAAACATCTTGCTTGCTATTACTAACCATGGGGTTGCCTAACGTCTATATCTATTTAATCTACCATACTATTATCTGTAGAGATGGATTGGAACAGTACTATATGCATATGTATGGCAAAAATAATAGATTAAATTATGAAACACGCGTATGTACGAAACTTAATAATTTTTGAAGGTGTCTTACCTATTTTCTATGTGTTAGTGAAAAATATGAGAACAAGTGACAGACAACTAATACTTAAGATGCTATTGAGCTATGTACCTTGACCGTTTTTCACCATGGTATATGTAAATATGTGAGTGGCTATCATAAACTACGTATGGTATTGAAGGGCAGTTGAAATTATGAAGGATAAGCCCATGTAGCAATATTTGTCTGAGATTTTCTCGTATTTAAATAATTCATTGAAAAACTCATCTTTAATCTTTATATTTAAATAGATATGGTAATGAAAAAGGCTATGATGAAAGTTATATATATGCTATTCTGTCTAAAATGCATTAGGAAAGCTACGATAGTCATATTCAAGGGAAAGGATATTACGGATATTCTAGCTAATGATAAAGAACCATCTAACTTTCTACGTCAACCAAATTACCTATAGAATATATTTTTTATCTCTGGTAGTTTTAAATGTGTATTATGTATTAGTATATGTAGCTCTATAAGAAAGCAGATATAATACATAATAAGTTTTATACGACCAAGACACCAGATGCAGGATGCAGACGAGACCAAAGCAAACCAGGTGCTTTTAAAGACCACTCATCCAGACATAAGCCTTAGCGTCAAATCCGGTATAAATGATAAACATTAGAATCCTGGTTGTTTATTATACAGTTTCTAATGTACGTAGTTTAATAAGACGTAATGCCTTGTGCAAGAGAAAAGCATTCTGTAAATGCCACGACCTTATTGACAAAACACTTACGAAGATTTGAACGGAAGTTTATTGCACAGCCAATATCCTATCCCATCTCCTAATTGAATATGGATTTATTTTCGTCTAGCTTTCCTAACTTCCTTTATTGCTATTCTTATTTCATAACCTGTGTTTTTAAATGAGCTACTCTTACGAAATAATTTCCATACATTCATGAATTTTCCTATCCCATCACATTCACATAATTTGTAAACCAAGAGAATACAAAAGTATAGAGTACAGCTTCTCTAAAATATTCCACATTTGTTTTATATTTCGCTATATTGAATATGCATTGAAATTCCAGAATTTTCAGTATTATGCTCTATCTCAATATCGTATGGGTAGTGAGTAGTACATAGTAAGTAATTATATCTGCATTAGCAAATTATCTCTTGCCCTAATTTTATCATTACGTAATTGTGGCAGGAAATAATGAAACCAGGAGGAGATAATCATAAACCTAGTAGAAATAAACAATAACCCGGTAATGTGCAGATAGTCAATCTGAGTAACAGAGGTCTGTAGGTACCTGTATGCTGTCCTGTCATTAATGTTAAGTGCCCTACTTCTCCAAGTTCTCAAGGGATACGGTAAAACGTTTAGTAAATATTTGTTCCAACATACGACCCTTGTTTAATAGCTTTGTTATTACAAGCCTGTCCATTTTGAGAAAGAAGAAAACTATGAGCAATTCCCACCGCCTTAAAATCCAAAATTGTAAAGCAACCGGAAGAAGTAAAAGAAGCATTTAAAGATAATACAGGTACCTATAGGTGCACGTGTATGGATACCCTTTCAAGAGACTTAAACAGGTGGTCTACAAAGTACATGACGTAAAGGAATAATATTTATGCACTTAAGTTGATAACAATTTTCCTAATTAGGCTAATGAACTAGGTATTGAATATATTTTACTGAAATAGCCTAATTCCTAGATTAATAGAACATAAAATAGCAAATCTGCTAGCAAATTAAATTAAAATGGATAAGACATGGATATACAGGACAATATATTGGTATGTTTCACAGCAAGGATCCTGATAGAAATCTGATTTCTGTTTCTGAATGTAAATAGACAAAGTTGCTAAAAGCTTACTTAATGCATAGGTACGTACTATGTGAGTTTAATTTTTAGTATGTATTTATATTTAGATTGCACGACAGCATGGCAATGGCAATGAGTTTGTGTCTTGTGACTCTTGTGTAACTGTGCAGATCCTTCTCCTGTGAAGTAAAAAATGGCTACAAATTCATGAATGAGAAGTTTGGGACTGTGGTACCTAAATCCATTAAGAACCCCTGGGATGACACTCACGATCGGAAAAATTCTCTCTACGCATGTTGCAGTTGAAGACTCTGATTAACTAGCATTCATTGGCGATAGAATGAATTCTTCAATGAACCTTTTGGCTGCTTCCTGATAGGTATAACTAGCGTACAGAACATTTAATGAATTACGTATGCTATTTTATTTTTTTATTGCTTACTCAAAGTACATGTTTACTTTTCATTAAATTCAGAAATATTATTTTAATTTTTTTTAATATGTACGTACATGTAGATATTAAGCAGACTTATTCACTGTAATGAAACTTTGTAGCTTTTCTGCTGTTGACCAATTATCTTATTATCTACATATTAATTGCTGTGATATTTATCATTCCAAATGAGATTCTTACTTTTAGCAAACTACAAAATTATGGTTAACCAAAAATACTTATATTGGAAGCATTTCCTTTATATTTTTCCACATAAAACATAAGTAAACACACATTTACACGTAGGTAATACGCATAAACTTACCTGCCATCAGGAGTTCTGAAATATGGAATAATTATCAATATCAAAAGTCGAGAGCATTAAACGTCACGGTTGTAAAATGGCTAAAAATATAAGTACTTTCAAAATGGGGTGAGACATACTTGTAGTTCAGCAAATTATATTACTTTGTAAAAGCACAAACAGCATTTTGAGCAGAAGGCTTAATACATTTCCTTCTTATAGCAAAGCTTCTTGATGTTAATTATACTCTGTGAAAATAAGAGCATAGAATTACATAATCTCAAATGATCCATACTATTGCTTTCCATTCTGGAGACCTTGAATATAACCTCTGAAAAATGGCATATATTTATATGTACCTAGTATATTGTACATCGACTCCAACTCTAAGGTTTATTATACACAAAAGTGTGTGTACAGTGTACGTACGTACATTATGGATTCAGGGAATTTTAGTATTAATACACAGCCAATTAACGATAAGTACTACATCCGATCAGATCATCCAGTGCAATATATGTTCCCAGTTTGCATGTCTCCAGCCTGGTTACGAATGTACTTTTATCTTTTATATGACTTAGCTGATCTAATTATAGACCCAATCTTGCTGCAATCATAAATTACAAAATACTAATACATTTCTAACATGACCATATTAATTTGTCAACAGAAACAGGCCAGATAGTGCACAGATTTTAATACAGTTAAAAATCATTGAAGCTCAACTTTTTTGTCCACAAACCGAACATAAATACAATATAATACTGATGTGAGTTAAAAGTGTAAAGTTAAATGAGATTTTCCAGTAAATAAAATGATCAGATTTTTATTACTTCAATATAATTCCATATAAAATAGCAGGATGCACAAAATGGTCCAATTTTGGGTAGCTTTATTTGTGAGAGGTAGTATTATAAAATGTTTTCCCGTGTAGTGTTTTTTATCCATAAACGCAAAGTTAGCCAAAAGTTAGCTATTAATTACATCTTTAATCTAAGTACTCTAGATCAGTTCTTATTTCCTACTTGATGCTTACGATTATATAATATAAAAAGGTCATTGAAAATTTTCGGAATTAAATGTAGTCAAAACTTGAATAACCTAATTTGGGATTCCCTGTACACTTTAGTATGGAGTGCATTAAATGGAATAGAATGACAAAATTTATCATTGTTATGTAGTACACCCTCAAAATATTAATAAAGCTCTAATCTCAAGCGAGCACTTATCAGGTTATCACGCATCCTGCGTACTATGCAGCACAGCACCAAAAATGTGAGACTGGCTTTTGTTTAAAGTTCATATTATTATTTATCATATTACTATTACTATACACACTACAATATTATAAATATCATACTATCACTTAACATTAAATAGTTAGAGATGTGTCTACCTACTTAAGTATAAATTGCGTTGTATTCCTGTTGTTGTGTTGCAAAATGTATAGGATAGAGCTACATTTGTAAGTACGTCATATTAAGAATAAATGCCATAGTATAAATGCCAATGGCTAAATGTTAGGCTAGAGTTATGGAGGAATGAAGATAGAAAGAGTTGATGAATGAAATTCTATGTTGGGAGTGTGGGTGCGAAAATAGAGGTAGGGAGAGATGAATAAAAAACAATTGAGCAGATACACACACGTAGCGATCGTACACACACATTCATACTCAAGTACATCCATTAGATTAAATACATGAAGAAGCTTCATACACGATGTGAGGATAAAAAAGCCAGTAGGCAGAAGAGGAGTCAGTTAGCGAAGGTATTATACTTACTTAATACGTAGTCACTACACTTACTTACACAACTACTATAGTATTATGTATATTAGAGTATATAGCACTTAAACGGCATTGCATTGCACTTAATTCGGTGCTTGCTGACTTCTTGTGAATGTGGATGAAGGAAAGTTGCCAAGAGTTGCTCACTGGCCTCGCTTGGCCTATTTATGGAGTCTGGAAATTGTCGCCAACATTTTAAGCTAAACTGTTCAGAAACCATACAAACAGATGATGAATCTCTGCACCATTCTTGTCAGTTTCCGTTCTCAATTCTGTCAATTCATTTTCCCTACAGGAGCGACTCCCATTTCCTTTCTCACATCGTCACATCCACATCACAATCAGTGAGCCGAACCCCACTCACGTATAAATGTAGGGATGAAAATGTGCATACTTTACACGACTTTAAAATAGGAATCCCTATACATGACTAACTCTACATGTGTGCAGTCCTGTACTAAAGTTCTATATAATAAGAGAATTATCGCCATTACGTTAAACAACCATGATCTACCGGTAACTTACTTGATAGGGAAATATGATATTTATTAGTAAATTGGTAATTATTAGGAAATAATCAAAGGAAACCATTTTTATTTAAACAAATGCAGCGCAAAATTGCAAAATGTATTGACGCAGTTACAATTTTACTTCTACTGGGGATTTCTTATTGTAGTGTCTCACCCACATACTGTCATTTATAGGAAAGCAGGATTATAGGGTCTAGCCCAAAGGGGTCCGGTACAAGCCGATTCTGAAATAAAATCCTTAACGGTCCAGCCCATAAGGATCCCATTTGGACCCTTGCCTGTTTTTTGAAGAATATGCCCAAATG
Source organism: Tomocerus mixtus (assembly GCA_034694165.1). NCBI lineage: Eukaryota > Metazoa > Arthropoda > Collembola > Entomobryomorpha > Tomoceridae > Tomocerus > Tomocerus mixtus. The sequence goes on along the minus strand of JAQFYC010000038.1, from coordinate 16,593 downwards.
GGGGTCCATGGGTACAACTGGTGCTAATAAGCGTGCCTGTTGGCAAACATGTCTGATAGCCTTTATGAACAATTTAGCTTTATTATTCTTTTTTAGATTCAACAAATTCCATAGTCCCTTTCGGCTGGACCCTATAGTCCGGATACCATTTATAGTGACTGAATTGTATAAGAGTGGGAACATCCAATTGACGGGCCTATTTAGTAGTATTTACACTTGTTTATTGTTTAGCAAGTATACTAGCAGGCATTATTAGTATACATCGTAAGATACATATGGGAACCCCGTCGTATCTTTTTCCAGACGTTCCGTTTTGAAGGGGTCATCTTTTTCCAATTATCTTTTCAGAATTTGATAGAGTTTCAAAGTAACCTAGTTTTTGGAAGATATCAGTGCACAGAGCCAAAAAGTTCCCTATAGTAACAATGTTGACAGACATACTTCCACCACCAAAAAAAGTGCGCACCCACGCACAACATGCTATTTATATGTACGTAACTACTATTTTACATATAAATATATAGTAACAGGTAGTACAACTATGGCGTATTTATGCATCCTATATAGTATGTCCTCAGCACAGAGTGCCATTCAAGTATTGCGTATAATTATGTGGCGTATTGTGCATTAATTATGTAGTAGCCACAGAAAACTCTACCTTTTTTGGCTTTTCTTTTAAAATCTTCATCATTCACTAATTGAAATACATTGAGACATCCGTTTGCCACAGTTTATTGTATATTACATAAACATGCACGTAACTAGTGTAGCTTATCTTTTTTGTCCTTTATTCATATGCATGGCTATCATGCGATTCCTTATTATATCTGTACTTATACGTGTATAGGTATGTCAATATAATTTACCATGCATTCGCATGTAGTAGTACTGCATATAATAATATTCTACACAAATAGCTACCAACTAACTTCTGTTCTCTATAATTATTATTATAGTAGACTAAGCTACACATTCAGTTCAAAGATACATAGACACACAGATTTTCATTCTTTACATGATTGTCCATACTATAATAAAACATACAAATACATAAGTAAGTACAAGATACATTCATAATAATATTATTTGCTAACAATTGTATTGTACATATCTGTAGTAATGCACTGAGTAAGTGGGTAGTATTATATCTATCTGTAGGTACCCATCCTAGGTCTTCTAATGGTAAAGTATAATGTATATCTATTTTATTCAGGAGCAGCGTCTCTTAAGAGTTACTGTTAACCAACTGGTTCATTCTCTCACTCACTCACAATCAGATCAAAGAGCAGAACTATCTTTGCTGAACTTTGAACGACGATGCCGTAAGTTAAGTTAACTAAATAATGTATTGTAAACTAGCCTGAGCTGTAGCATACGTACTATTGTACTTACGGAGCCTACCTATGCTAATAGTTATAGCATTCCACCATATCATCAAACACACAAGATGTATCAACTACTCATTCTTTCTTTTCCATTTATTCTTACTTAGGAAATTCACTGCCTACTGCCTACCCAAGCAAATTCCACAACACATTCAACTTATTAACGTAACTAAATAACTACAATATATAATAATATTACCAAATTCACTGTAATGCTGCCTCAATACATACCAAATGCAAAATATGTTTGTATACCTATACAGTAGTTATATTTAATATGCTTATACAATGCTGACTTGGCACATAAGGTTTTAATGAATAGCTCCCTGTGCACATTACATAATATGTATACGTACACATGCTATTTCAAATACATTTAGTAGTAAACACATAAGGCCATCATTCACACTCGCAATTTAAGTGATGCGATATGATGTGCTCTGCAAATACCTAAGTACCTTGTTTAGCTATGTTGCTTAGTTGCACTATTGTTGGAAAAATATAATGAAATGCACGCAATAAATTGTGATTTGAGATGGGATGAGGGATAGATCGTATGTCTTTCTAAGAATTGTGTTGACTGGAGAAATATGCGAAATATTTAAGATGTAGGTACTTTAGGTAAGTAATTAAGAATCTGCACTGTCGTGGTGTAATTCTCAAGTCAAAATAATATTACATATTTATTATTACCCTGTTGGGTTATGAAATATTAGTAGGTTGCATGAATACTATTGCATAAAAAATGATCATCTTATGTATATTTATCATATTTGTTGTGCAATGCCAACAAGCGTTTATTTTCCTCTTCATTCTTATCATCGCAATTTATGCCATCTTAAATCTGTCTAGCAAAGTTCCATAAAATACAAATGTGTGTTTGCAAAGGTCGATAAGTATGTGCTATGTACACTACCCACAAGTGAAATCACTGCCCAGAACAGATATTGGACATGAATCTACGTGCAGATGCCAATAAAATGTGTAACGAGAATGCAATTCTTATCAGTGACATAATTATAATTGTAAGACTTAAATTGGGATAATATTTAAGATAGTTTACTATTTTTGAGAATTTTAATACTATGGTACTGGGATATCCTTATAATAAAAACGGGTGTGGAGTGGACAACAACCTTCTCAAATCAAAGTAATATGGTAATGGAACACTTATGTATTCAGATCCCAAAAAGATTTAAGTTGCACAACCTTGCAGAATATAATACAGGAAACGATGGCTCCACTCCGGAAAAATGAGATAGTATTAATCCTCTTTCGAGTTTTTCATAAATAATGCAAATCCTCAATATTTCGTTGCAATTCTCAATAGCGACATTGATGTTACTAAATATCCTATTATGATATTGGGGGTTTTGGTTCTTATAAGATTAGCGTCATATATTTCCCAGAATTTAAGACACCATGGCATATATGAATTATAAGTATTAGTTGATTTCCGTTATATCATTCAAGATTATGGACAAATTTTGTATTATACAGACATGCTTTGTGGGGTGGTGAGATGTGTAATGTCACTGCAATATGGTGATTTGTAAAATTGTAAATGCATGCATCCTATCAATGGTAATGTAATTATAAATATATTACAGGTAAATCCTTAAGTTGTGTTAGTTTTCTAAGTACGTACAAGTTTTTTCTACTTCCCTCATCATGCCATAAGAGACCTAAAATGGAGAGCACAGTAAGAGTGCCTATACTTTTTTTACAAAAAAGTTTAGAACTTAAAGTCAGAAAAGAAGACTTGGGTAGGCTGTTGTGGGGTTTAGCGAAGATGAATAGGACAGTGTGATAAGACTGTACGGCGACAGACGGGAGTACCAAATTGTAAAGTAATGTGTTTCTGTAAATGCATATATAGATAAGTAGTGTGTTAGTTTAGGATACTTATGTTATTCACATCACATCGGGCAGGCAGGCCAGGCCATGCAAGGCTGACATAACAATAATAACAATATAACAATATAAAGCATAGTAAGTATACCAAGTACCTAGTCCAAGTCTAGGAGATGTTATTATTATTATATGCATTTAAGAGTCAGACTGACAGAGGTGATCGTGCTATTGTTATTCTGTACTGGTGTTTCGAAGAGGGGTCATTGTTAAATTCAGGAGACCTTATAAGGTAATAAAGGACCATTTCACCTCCGCAGGACATCAACTAACATTCAAACCAAACATGTAAGCTCAACCAAATGTTGTGTAGTCTTAGGGTGTCTTTCAATTATCGGACAAGTTGGGATCTCGAACGAATATGCATGCATGTGTGCATGTATGTAGCACTTTCTTAGCTATAAACTGTATGTTATGTACCTTTAGGTACTTAAATGTGCTGTAGTAAGGTATATTTAAGTAGACAGGAGAAGAGTCATACATACATACAATCCAAACCAACTAGGTATATACTATTAGGAACATAAGAAATCCCTACCAAATCAAGCCAGACAGGACAAGACAGCGACAAACACTATTCAATTCATTATGCATTACAACACAACACAACACAACAACAGTACAAGTACAACTACAATCACCGTTCATATAGATTGATGTCAATGCAATACTTTAGGTTAACAACATACTGATCGAATTCAATTTCATCATGAATGATCTCCAAATCTCCATCCAATTCTTAGAATCTACTTCTGCTCTTCTACACTCTGACATATTATTACAATATGCCTGCCTGCATATCATTTTCGAACACGTCCTGCAACGTCCCCTATGAGATTTTCTATAATATTCCAATTCATATAGCACATAACATAAATAATTTAACGAATCTTTCACAAGAGACTTTTCAATAGTTGCATGGTAAATTTAAAACCAATTACTTCAGTGCTATCATCCAATTCTTCACACGAAATTGAACAAATGTAATTGTATTTGACACAAGTTTTAAATCTACTTGCAAGAGAGCTTTTGCATATCGAAAACAGCAACAGCCTTGAACTCACCTCCACCCCTAACATATAAGTAGATTTATAATGCATACATATATGCACTGTTGGCTTGGAGTGAACATGTACTTTAGTACCTAGTAATGTCGAAGATTTTAAAATTATTATTTAAATTCAGTAACGTTTAGGTCAGTGGATTATGCCCATGACTAATTATTTTCATGCTAACTCTTCTGAAGATCGCTTTTTACATGCAAATTGCATACGCAGGTCAGAACCTCAGAACGCTTCAATTTCTAAGGTAGTACGTAAGCAATAATGTGCCCTGAACCAAGAACAAATACTCTATTACTATATAAAGGTAGAGGTTTCTAATAATCGGAAAACAATTTCTATGCAATGGGCAATGAAAAGACTAAAGGTGGAATGGAATATCAATTTCCCAGAATGAGTGACGTAATGCTTAGGGTTCAGTGTCATAGTAAGGCTGGGTGAGACATGGGAAAGCAGACGTGACGACTGACGAAGTCAAGGCAACTATTTAAGGCAAGGTGGAGTGAAAAACTATTATAGTGAATTGGATAGGTACTTACTTTACTTAAATACAAACATTTTTATGTATGTACATTAATGTAGTTATGCTGGGCAACTCATTTCACACATGAATTAAAGGATGATTGTTTTACACAGGTAAGTAAGTACCTAAAATAATGTATAGGCATCCAATATAAATGCACAGAACATTTTGCCCTATAGGTACATACCTACCTAGTTACTTTATGTGTAAATTTAATACTTATTTAACATTAGATCGAAAAATACGTTTCTTCTTCAATATTAGCTTAAGTATTGCATTGTAAAAGGATTCCATCATACCGAATTCCTTTCGCCAGTGTTGCGTAGCTTTTTAAAAATTGCGAACTTACTTTTAAGTACCTACCTAGGCTAAGTAAGTAAGAAGTGAATCTTAAATCCATGCAAGTAAGCACGTATGTATCATGTTGGCCTATTTTGTGTACATGCAATGCAGGAACCCACAGGATAGGAGATAAGAAAATATACTGAATGAACGCAACGTAACGAGTCTAATAGTAGTTTTGCTTTGCTAGACATTATAGTTTTGCCATTATGGACAGCTTTGAGTTTCTGTATAGATAGATATCATTATTATTAGCAGGTATATGCCACTAGTAAATGGGCAATGCTGACTTGACTTTGCTAACTCGATTGCAAGCCATAGCATGGCGTAGTAGATAATAAGTAACGTCCATACAATTACATTCATCCATTCTGGTGAAAGATCCAGTGATATGTATAGTCTGAAACGTAAGATGTAAGCAATGTAATGTAATATAATGTAAGTGCTGTATGTATGTAACACAGTACCTATACCTAACGATAAGATATGATATTAGTGTTCCTAGTAGGTGTAGTACATAATATAGTGGGTAATATTAAATAGCTTCTTCTGTCAATTCATCTCTTCAGAAGATCAGCAAGAAGTTGAGTACCTAACCTACTGGTACCTACTAACTAACAACCTACTACCTACCCTCTTCATCTTCTCTTTGTTGTAGTTATTATTATTATAAGTACTTTACATACATCTGTAGAGCATAAACGCTCTTCTTGTAGTATTGTATACATCTAACTTATATATTATGTACTTAAGATTATATTTTATTTAACATGATTGTGTATTTGTATCCGTAGGTTAGGTATTTCTTAACGATAAGTAAGTAACTAAGCTAGAGATCTGCTATGCTGTGTGGTTAGTTATTTATTATATATCTTATTGTTAGTATTACATATGAACGAAGTGGTCTTCTCGTTCTCACTCATTGTCACTCACTCAGTCAGGCAGGCTAGGCAAAGTCTTCTTCTGGTCTGGCCTGGCTGACCAAGATGATGTTCTGATGAGATAGATAAATAGATGGATAGACTGTCAGATAAGCACTACATATAAGAGTCAAGTTAGCCAAAGCCAAGCCATGCAACTCAAGAAGAAGAAGAAGAGAACAGTACAGACGAGTTATAGCTCGTCTGGCCTGCCTGATCTCGTCTCGTTCTCGTCTAACTTAACTGACTTGAGTGAGTCAAGTTGATCATCATCATATCATATAGATAATATACATCCCTCTCTCTCTCTTACTCTCCTATAAAATAAAGGTAATAATATAAAGTACTTACACTTTACACTTATGTTAGGACATACATCTATGTAGTTATCTGTCTGTATACAATGGAATAGAATCCACATCCTTACAATAATATAACATAGATCATAATATCTATTATGTGGCTACTACAGTATAATATAACTAGAGAAGAAGCATATTATGTATAGCGTAGAGATGTTGTACTTACCTGCGTAGAAAGTTTAATTGGCGAAGGAGTGTTTTTGTGCGAAAAGAGGTGTTGTGTAGTGGGCCAGAACGGCGCCAAGGAACCCGTACGAGGCGTAGGAAAACTTACTTAAACTGATCTTCAAGCAAAGAACAGAAAAAATCCACATGGGTGTGACAACCCGTCTGCGAGTATATACGAGAAAAAAGCTCCTTTCGCATCTCATTAGCTTCGTAGAGATTTGAGTAGCTCGCTCACTCTACTCGGCTACAACAACAGCTCTTAACCTTACGATTATATTATATTAGTTAGCTTTATCTCTACCAACATTAAACTATTAGCCACATTGCATTATTATATTATGTACCTAGCAAGGTAAGGCAAGGTGAGGTAGATAAAATGGATTGTATAGATACTACTTACTCACTAGAACGGAATCATAAGTATAATTATGTTTCAAATTTTACATTCGCAGTACAACTTACAGTATTGTGTTTAACTATGAATTTTTTATTAAGTGGAAATTAACATTCACTAATAAATACACATTAAATAGTACATCCAATCACTGATACAAACGTTTGAAAATGAAACAGTCATTCATGAAGTAATGTTATGGATCTGTTAATGAATAATCCTTCATAGGATTCATAGCACATTGCGCTGTCATCAATCGAGATCGACGAACTTCTACCATTTTGGCAAACTAAACAGATAAACAAAATGACAAAACCGAAATCCTCACATGCATATAATATGGAGGTCACCTCACAAGCAGGAAAAGTCACCTCACAAGCAGGAAAAGTCACCTCACAAGCAGGAAAACCTCATAAGGTGACCTCACAGACAACCTACATAGGTTTCATCCCCTAATATTTGATCGGATTGAAAAAATTACCCATTACTCCGGCTATATTTTTATAAAAATTAAAAGGGGATATAAGGTGTTCAAAAGACAATGATTGAAAAATACGGAGTCCCTTCTTGGGACGCTAAAAATTGGCAGTGGATTGGAGGAACCCGTGTAAGCTCCGTTTTGTTAAATAGTATCGATATAGATTAAGGTTTTGTAATTTTGTTTACCATATCCATCATATCACTATTCATGCGTTTTAAATTATTTAAATCAACTTTGGTTGTTTCCACTAAATGCTTGGTACTTTCATGCTGAATGGAAAGGAACTCCTTAATTTGAGATAATGCATCAGGATCTATCACATATTTTTTGTTACTGCGAGCTTCTGAAGACTTTTGCTTGTGGAGTCTTATCTGAGACATTAATTCGTTTATCTGGCCTTTATATTTTGTTGGGGAATTCAGTTCCGTTTCCATATTTTGCAATCGCTTTTTTAAGTCTTCTTCCTCAGGTTGAAATGACAGACCCTCTTTTTTGGCTACTTCCTGTCGTCCAACCACCTGTAATTTATAGTAATATCCTTGATTATTCGTATTCTCAATTTTTTTAAAACATAAGCGGAAAGCATGGGTAATAACAGTAATGGTAATTACATTTAAAATTCGATGAGATATTTCGTAATGTCGGCGCCGTAACTGTTGTAATTCCAAATTCATCGTTGAATACCGATTGGTCAAATTTGAAATTTCTTCGTCAATCAGTCTGAGTCGAGCAGAGTGTTGCTGGGTTTCGCTCTGAAAATGGGGTTTAGTTACCGTTAGATTTTATATTTGTGTACAATGTAATATATGTATAATACAATAGCATGCATTTGTGTACAAGTAATTTCATAACTATTCATATTCTACTAAATTTTTGTAATAACCTCTTGCCATAACACTTTTTTCTTCAAAGCATCCAACCCAACAATAGATACAGGAATCATTAAAGATGGATCAGGATTATCTTCTTGAGCTTGACGCCAAACTCGTGGATCAATCCCTGAAAAAGTAGAGCAAGTGATAAAACATTTTTAATTTTTGCAAAATTAACTGAATTTCACAATGACCACGATTGCATAAAATGGTAAAAAAGTGTCAAGATAATAGATATATTTTAAATGGCTAATATTTATGAACTCAAGGAACAAACAGGGTCGATTGGCGACTTAAAAAAAATATTATATAAAAATTACACCAATTGGTGTAATTTTTATATATTCATATATAATTAATTGTAGTTAGATAAATATTTTAAAATAATTCCAACTGGTATCCGTTTCCTAAACTATTTAATAAGGCTTACCATCAGGTGAGTTTTCCAAATAGCGTTTGAGTTGTTCTGGGCTTGGTTTAACTTTTGGACTTACAGAAGATATGCCTAAATTATCCAGCTGAACCTTCACGTAAGGTTGTGTTAAAGCTGCAGTTAAGTCGTAAGCGGGCACTCTACGATTTGTACTTTTGTCTTCTGCGACAAGAATTACTGTGGACTCGTCCCCAGAAGCTTTAATACCACAGAATTTGAAAAGTATATTTGGTCGATTCATCATTGTTTGGAAGGCTGAAATCATTTGCGTTTCGTCGGATCGAACTTTATCTGGATTCTTTTTTACATTTAAAATTACTTGTCCATCTTCATTGGTGTCGATAAATATGAAAGAATAGCCGACTGCTTTGAAACGACAGAACGGATTTACTGGGGTATAATTAACTGGAGGAAATGCTTGGGAGTAATGTCCCTTTCCTCTCCCCCAACTGGCTTGCAGGTAATTTAATGTGGCTAATATATTATCCCTCTCATCGCCGAATTTGTTGCACTGAAAAATTGATTGGTAAAATGCGTGACTTTCATCAACTTGAGGCTGCTGCTGAAATTGCAATGATTGCAGCTGTTGTTGCTGCTGCGGTTGCTGACCTACGAAAGGAAAATAAATGTCAATATACATTTTTCAACATCGTTATCTATGTTTTACAATTATACCACAAAAAGCTATTAAGTCACACTAGTAATTAATATGCTTTAATAAACAGTGACTATTAAGTATGGCTACAGTAGTTACCGTAAGTTGGTGGGTTAAACGAAAAGCCTGTAGTGGGAGGCTTCGCCCCAAATCCAGAAAACACACTAGACTGTCCGGTACCAAATAACGAAGACCCCCCAAAACCTTGAGTTGGCTGGGCTCCGAATGACGTCTGCCCTAAACCAAAGCCAGTACTTGGAGTAGTACCAAACCCGGTTGCCTGTGACGTAGCTCCAAAAGCAGATGGCTGTGATGTAGCTCCAAATCCAGTTGCCTGGGATGTTCCACCGAAGGTTAGAGGCTGGGTGCCCCCGAAACTTGTAGGCTGAAGTGTTGAACCGAATCCAGTAGATTGGATTCCCCCAAATCCTGAAGTCTGGGGAGCTGCACCAAAACCTGATGGTTGGGACGTAGCTCCGAATCCAGTTGCTTGCGAAGTAGCGCCGAACCCTGTTTGTTGAGGTGTTGTTCCAAAACTTCCTAAATTCGTAAATACAATTATATCAAATTAAATAACGAAAAACTTGTTATTACAGCATGCGGATGTCTATTTTGTGCAATTGAGGAATTAAATCATCAGGCAAAATTCCACACTCCTACCCACTAAATATTACAGTCTGGAATTTGAATCATTAACTTACCAAAGGCAGGAGGATTAAATGAAAATTCTGTTCCAGGTGGCTTTGTTCCGAAGCCTGTAAATGCACTTTGTTGGGGTTGCTGCTGCTGTGGAGTTCCAAATAAAGATCCGCCTCCTCCGAATTGACTAGGCTGACTCCCAAATGTAGTCTGCCCTAATCCAAAATTTGTTGCAGGAGCACCACCAAAGCCAGTCTGCTGGGGAGCTCCGAAGCCTGCGAATAATTATTTTCAAGTTTAGACATTTCTCCAAATATTCTTTAGAAACCCCTTTTATTCTTTATTTTACTGAACAGGTATAGTAGATGCACAAAAGATATTGGATTGACAATTTATACAACACTGCGGACACCGCCCGCCGTGGAGAATACCTGTAACCTAACTACATTTTTGAACATTTCATTTTTCATCAAAAAATGAAATTGTCCCATCCCCAAAACAAGTCCCCTTCGCAAATGAATTTAGTGGAAGAATTGAGGAAAACTTACTAGTATTAGCCGTCGGGTTATTACTGAGAAAAGACATTTGTCAACTGCTTGTATTCTTCCAAATGAGATCTAATAGCTAATCATGAATCTGCTATTTATGTAGATAGCAATTCCACGACACCGACCTGCTGATGAATTGCTTACAAATACGTTTTCATGAATTTTACAAGTTTAATTAACAATTCTGTTTACCGGTTGCAGTGTTATTGTGTTACGCTAGCTAACTGATAAACGTGCACTAAACTACAGAGCTATATTAGGGAGGCGCGTAATTCATTCAAATTTAGCGTAGTATTTATTGTGGGAAATATTAATTTATTTTGAAATTCACTCACACTGCACTACAATCACTATAGTGTAGTTGTAAAAATTATTTTTCAGTGAACATTGTTTTAGTATTCATTATAAGGGCAGCTTAATTGTTGCCAACACATTTACATTGAACAGTTATTACAAGCTCGCACTTTTCATTGTTTTCAACCGTTTGTAATATTCGCTGTATTTGCTAAACTTAACACGAACGCACGTCTTACAATTTTTGGTTAATGAACGAAGAATGAAATAGTTAACATCACTGATCCACAATCAAGTCAATCTTACTTGTGATAAGTTTTTTACCTTCATATTTTAGTACTCATCGATAGGAGGCCGATTTTATTTCCTAATTGGATTGGATTGATGACCATTTAGAACAACTGTCATTAGTTGTTAGTTTATCTCCGAACGCAATAATTGTTTGGGTTATTTGCTGGTCTGGTAAGTTAATTAACAGTTACAATTTCTATCAGGTAATTAAGTATAAACTGCACCGGGCCCCCAACCCCCTTTTCTAGGGCCCCAGTCCCAATATTATGTTGGTAAGTTTAGCATAGTAAGCTAACTAATCAATTTGTTGTATATAAATGTAATATAATTACCTTTTGTACATACTAATTAATTTCCTGTCCCTACAACCTACCTAAAACGATTATTAGTATGCAGACAATGGTTACCTATACATAATAGCGGCATGAAATGGGGAGTGCAAGCTCGTGGGGCTTTAGACATTTGGGGCCAACGGCAGGTACACTATATCACGTCACATGAACAATGAATGATGTAGTGTTTAGTGTAGATAGTTACTGCCTGGTAGTATATCAGAATTAAAATTAGCATTTGCTTAAAATATATATATATAATTTTAGATACATTGTTAAAATTGACAAAAGGTCAACAATAACTTTTAAGAATTAAATGTGATTTACGGATGGTGGGACCGAAGATGTTGGGTTTCTGGGGAAAAACCATTTTTTTTTCTTCAGTAAATTCCAAAAATGTCTATGGTTCCTCAAGTCCTTGCCCCATCGATATCAACAATGCCGATTGAGTTCGTTTTATTTTGTACACCAATTTAGAAAGATTCAATTGGCAATAGTAGGTGAGCTGAACGTGCAAATGTGCGCGAATATAATGTATTGCCAAGTTCAAATAACCTATGGCATAATACAAAACCAAAGAACTCTGTTCACAGTTGACAGTCAGTAAATGTAACAGGACAGGTTGTGTGATTTTGTTAGCGGAGCGAAAAGCGTCAGCTGTCTAAGCCTTACTGTGATTTAATTTAATGGCTTGAAGTGTATTTACCTTACTGATCATTATAATATTTAACATGTTTATTTTTTCTGCTCTTTTTGTGCTAATTATTACAAAGTTAACTATCCTTTTACACGTTTCAATTTTAAGTTTAGTCCTATTTTTGCCTTCTTTTTTTTCAAATGTAATTGTTAAATTAATCCTTGCTCCAAGTTTTTCAGTTGCAATTCTATATAAACTAATTCATTACGGTGTCATCTTCATAATTCTTAAAGTAATTTTTGATCTACTCGGTTCGCTGATTACAATATATTTAAATCATTATATGCCGGATTGGGATGAGATTTTGGATTTGGAGGAGGATTTTTGACTTCCATTTATCTGTTTGTGTTATGTGTTCAAATTAACAGTTTACGAGCATACTTAAAAGTTTTAGTGAATATTTCTTTAAAATGTAAGTGCAATGTCTTCGCCTGAATATATATAACCATGACAAAAATAAGTTTCTGTTTCATTCGTGACCAAATATGACAATGGCAGTCCAGCCAAAACAGAAATTGAGTCCACATTACTAAATAAAATCACTAACTATCTGATTTGACCGCATGATACTTATGAAAATGCGAAATTGTCGAACCGATAATTGAAAAAAAAATTTCACTTTTCAGAATTCGTTTCTAAATATTTGAAATGAAGTCGACCTATCAGTTTTTGGGCCAGAGTCGAAAACTGATCCAATCTTGCTTAGGATCTCGACTGTCAACATCATCAACGTCATTGTCTTCCATTGATGGCCATGGCACCCGACCAGCCAGACTCTACAACCACCCCAGCGTTCTCTCATTGGGTCAACCGACTTCTGACTCCCACTCCGAGTTTTTCAATTCTACATCTGACGTAATAATCAATATTGCTATTTGGTTTATTTTAAAGACGTATTTCCAACAAGTGTAGAGTGTAATTTAAATTGTATTGAAATGTGACATTTTTTGATTATTTATTGTAGATTATGCCAGGTGTAAATAAAGAAGAGCTAAAAAATCGTCGTACTGCACTTTGTAATATGGCGTCTGAACTGATTAGCAAAAAGGGGAAAGCGGAACCGGATCTGTACCACTTGATGATTATTCCAGCATCGTCAAAGAAATATATGACCGAGAATATTCCATATCCCTACCGACAGAACTCTAATTTCTTGTACCTTAGCGGAAGTTTCGACACCGAAGCCTTTCTTGCGTTAACAATATCTCCTACCGAACAAACTCATACTATTTTCCTTGGAAAGCCAGATCCTGTATCTGATTTGTGGGACGGACCAAAGACATCGCCAAAAGCAGCTATAGAATACTATGGTTTCGATACTGCGCACCGTACTTCCGAATTTGACTTATTTATCCGTGATCTAGTCCACCGTTCGAAAAAGAGACTTGTGGTTTGGTCTGAAGACAATAGCTTTGTGGAACGTTATATGAACCCACTGTTCAGCTACGACTACAGACATGCAGAAAATCCTCGAGGTCTCATTGATGTACTAAGATGGATAAAATCCCCTTCAGAAATTGCACTGATGAAAAAGTCTGCCGAAATTGCATCGAACTCTTTCAAAGAAGCTATTAAGTTCACAGCTGATCGTTGCCGTAAAGGACTACCTATCTCAGAACACCACATCTGGGCAAAAATTGATTATGAAACACGAATGAATGGTGCTGAAAGATTAGCATATCCTCCTGTTGTTGCCTCTGGGGACCGTGCCAATACCATCCACTACGTTTTCAATAGTAACAAATGTAACGCTAATGATTTAGTACTTGTGGATGCTGGTTGTGAGTTTTTCGGCTATTGTAGTGACATTACACGCACTTGGCCAGTATCTGGGAAATTTACAAATGATCGTCATCGTAGCGTCTATGAAATGATGTTGGATATTCAGTTGCAATTAATTCGATTAGTAGCTCCTGGCATCACCCTAGATCAACTCTTTCGTATAATGGGACCTCTCCTAGTCAAAGGCTTAAAAGAACTTGGAATTTTAAGTAACGAAGCAGACAGTTTAAGTTCAGACGTTATCACTTCAAGATTTTGTCCCCATCACGTCAGCCATTATTTAGGGATGGATGTTCACGACACCCCTTCGGTTTTAAGAAATGAGCTTTTACAACCCGGAATGATTGTCACAGTGGAACCTGGAGTTTATATTCGTTCTACCCCTGGATATACCGATTTCCTCTCCAAAGTAGGAAAAGAATTTGCTGGAATTGCAATAAGAATTGAAGACGATGTTTTAGTTACAAAAGATGGAAACTCTGTGTTGACAGAAACTTGTCCTAAGACCATCGAAGAAATTGAACATTATGGTTCCTTCGCCTAATATATTGTACAGAGTGATACTGATACCTAATTATAAGTAAATACTACTGTAATTCACTATGCAATTAATTAATAATTATACTTAAATAAGTTCAGATTTTAAAGATTGTTTATACATAAAAGTTACATAAATAGGTATTCACTTCCAAATTTACTGTTCAATATTTCATAAATTTGTCTTTCTTAAACGCTGAAAAGGAAATAGAAAAACTGATAATACCTTAATACCATATTTTTTAACTGGCTACCTAGGTTTAATATAATATTATGTATAATATATATATCAAGGATTATATGATAAAATTGTAAAAATGTATTATTACTACCAGGGAAATAGTTACCTGAAATATAGAAATGAATGTCGAATCTTACAAGTCTGATCGCTTAAGTTTTGTAAATAGTTTTACTATTAACTTTCAAAGCTGATTTTATCATTAGGATATCGTATCGTATCTTCCTAATTAGTATATTAGCCGTTAAAAATTAAATATACTACGATAGCCTGCACGATAGCACTGTCATGTAATCAAAAACTCGTTCAATTCATCCAAACTCCATGAACATGCCGTTAGCCGTAAATTAGCAATAAAAAGATATTCCCTATTTGGGCAACAGTAATTTAATTCAACTGTTAAACAGATATTGTAATGTAATGATAATTTTTGTGATAAAAAGGTAATATATTCATTACAAATGCTACGATGTTAAATATTTTGTTTATTTGGAGTGGCTCAAAAATATCAAAATTGACAAGACCGGATACCAAGCTACTATTGAATGAACTAAGTAGGTAGCTTAACTCTACTTCGCCTTTTGCTAACGAGCACCTACCTGACAGTTAGGTTTGTCATTTAATTAAGTGTTGTAACTAGATCGTTAAGTGTTGTAATTATTAATTAGTCATTTAATATTTTTAACCTTTGCCCTCACAACGAAGACAGAATAATAGAATTATTTTGCAGGACAAGTATGTATTGTTGTTGAAGGACGACTTTGTTCCTTCGGCAAGATGTCTTAAATATTCAATCATCACATTTTTCTAAAATTTTACAGAAAGACAAGTTTATGAAGATCCGTATTAAATATTGGCGTATATTTAATGGCATCATATATAAACTTACTTTGCCATAATTTTTTGGACTTATTTTACCATAACTGTATTTATTCATTTACCAAATCCAAAAACCATAAAAATAGGAATCGACCATATAAAAACTTATTTACTATAAGTTTAAGCAAAAATGCCTAATGAAAAACTATGTTGACCATAATTTTGGGATGGTTTTACTACTAAAATTATGGTCAAAATAGTTTTTCATTAGGCATTTTTGCTTAAACTTATAGTAAATAAGTTTTTATATGGTCGATTCCCATTTTTATGGTTTTTGGATATTGTTTTGGTAAATGAATAAATAAAGTTATGGTAAAATAAGCCCAATTTTTTTTTGCACAGTAAGTTTTTATATGGTGCCATTAAATATAAACCTTAAATATTTAAGCTAATTCAAATATCGTGAGTCTGTCATGCGAAAAATACGACTTAATATTAGTTGCCGTGGAATTGGTAGTACTTTTGAGTGGAGCCCAAATAAAGTATGTCGTATTGTTTACTATTATCTGTAGTTCTCCCATTCTTCCACGCTTAAGTACGTTAGTCTAGTGCTATGCCACGCAAAAGTTAGTAGACCCTCCTAATTGTCCCCCGGAGAAGTAATGCGCCCGTTGAAGAACACTGTCTCACACAAAACTATTACAAATTCCACGACAACTAATTACCTGCCAAAAAATACCCTATAGTATACAATAATATACTGTTTTATGTTGTTGTACTTCAGTACAGTATACAGATTACTTTATCTAGTTATTCAATATCTAATAATAAAAAATGGATTAATATTTTTTCATCCCGAAAAAAGTCTTTTTCTGTCACGAAACCCAAAAATTTTCGGAAATTAATTGT